>CAXKVX010001657.1:0-83497 GCA_964058865.1 Eleocharis quinqueflora | reverse complement strand
CGAATTCTGCTCTCTTTATTGCAAAACTCGATTCCTCTTCATCAGATTCAGATGTACTCTTGTCTGAATTCGAATCCCAATCTTCAAATCCCGTCGCCTTTTGCTCTTGCGAATCATTCCGAGTTAACTGTGATATGTGATTTGTCGACGGTTCATACGCTAACTTAAGCAGTTCTTCAAGAATGCTGAATGCCTTCTTCGACGAGTCTATAAGACTCAAAAAAAATTGTGGCTTCTCTTTTTGGTCTAGGAATGTCTTGAAAGAAAAATATAAGAAAAGAAAGTTTGTGACATATTACAATCACAGTATATATAACAAAAAGTAGGAAAAAGGAAAATCAGGAATGTTAAAAATTAAATGGATTGCTTTGAGCAGTGCTATAAAGAGTGAGACATTCCCAGTATACCTTTTTTCTATGTCAGTGCTACATTCATGAAATTTTATGTAGACTTGCAAGAGCTTGGAATCGCGTTACATATAATAAGATACCGTCAATTATACGCTTTGCTTATTGCAAATTATTAGTTGTCAGAATTTCACAACAATCAGTGTTGTGAAATTTTATATATACGGTATACCATACACTTCTAAAGAAATTACCACATCTTACTCCGGTCTTAGTTTAACTAGACATGCATATTTTGTTGTTACAAAACATTTTGAGGTAAACAATGTACTACCTATTTTTATTAAAATGGGAAAAATAAGGATAAAAATAAATTTGTCTGCTAGTTAATTTATAGAAAATGTCAGAGGAATTTGTACAGATCATATATATTCTTTTTATTTTGTCATCTACAATTTATAATAAGACCAAGAATAAACTACTTGCTGCAAAACTGACAAGGACAGAGAAATTATTGGTATTTATACAGGTCGCGAAATGAAATGAGAATAAATTAAATAAAAATACAACGATCGATGTTGGAAATAATACGATTGCATGGAAGTTGAGAGAAGAACCTACCATTGCTATCAGCAGAGGACGCTACATAGCTATGCATTTCCAAAACAGAAACCGGGCTATGTTTCTTCGTTTCTGATCCTGATTCCTCCGAAAGGCAACATGAATTCGAAACAAGTTCATGAGTTGGAGAAGCAATTCCATCCTTCAAAGCCTTTTTCTCACAATATTTAGTGGAGTTTTTAGCAAATTTTCTACACAAGAACTCAGAGAGAAATCTGGCACCAAAACCAGCCTTTTTCCTGGTAAAATCCTGTGTTTTAAGTCTGAATTGATTCTTACTTGCATTGCGTGGCCAGCAAAATGATAATCCCTGTTGGGCTTCTAGCAAATTAGTTGAATAGCCTCTCTCGGTGAGATATGTATCCACACAGAATGGGTCTTGTGGTTCTGTTAATAATTCGCGGAGCTTCCTTGCTTGTGGTGCCATTGCAAGAGAATAAGCTAGCCAAGAGAGATTGATGAGGAGGAAGGGGAGAGAGAGAGAGAGAAAGAGCTATAAATTATGAGCTCCGCCTTCGAAATCCGAATGGTCCGTGTTGAAGCTAGATACTACGCAGAGAGGCTATTCAACTATTTTGAAAATTTTGTTTTGTGGCTAGTTGGAGAAGCAAACGAACAGGACAATGGTACTAAAGTTTAATTCTAACATATTACTGGTGTTATTGCTTGTATCAAGGGTCCAAAATCCAATAAAGAAGCGACATAAGTCATAACCCCGGAAGAAATATCTCGAAAAGGTGGAAAGTTTATTGAAAACAAGAAAAATGCCACCGAGGACATTATCCTATTTTCTTCAAATTTTTACAATACCCCTTGTGGCAGCAGCCAATAATTGCATAGTCAATCGCTTGTGAAAATTTCTATATATGGCTAGATCTTTATAAAAGTAAGAAACGTAATTTAAACAGCTTAAAAATCTTTGTAGCTGTTTTTTTTTTATCTTTTAATTCATCTGGAAATTTTCCAGCAAATTCAAAATCTCTGGTAACAGGAGTAATCAAGTCGTAAGATATTTTATATCCTAAAAACTGAATATTACATTGAAATAATTTCATTTTTTTTAGAATAAATAACTAGTCCATTGGTCTTGAATATATTATAGAAAATATTTAAATGCTTCCAATGCTGATCAATATTATTAGAAATACTAAGACATCATCGATATAAACTATGGTAAAATTAGTATATGAAAGAAAGAAACATATCATCCATCTGTCGGAGCAATTCCAAATTAGATAGAAACAAATAAAATATCGAAATTTTAATTAAACAATTACAAATTAGGTAGAAACAAATAAAATATCGAAATTCTAATTAAACAATTACAAGAAAACTTCGTGTAAGATTTAAAAAATAAAATGAGCGGAAACGAGAACTTACTATCCATCTCTAAGTCCTCTCGTCTTTTGCCACTCAAACAAATCCAAGAAGTCGATGAAGACGGTTAAACGGCGCCTCGAAACGATCGCTAACGAGTCATTCGAAGCAAACACTGATGTTCTTTCTTTTATTCTAAGACCAAACTATCTTTTATGGAGAGGATAAAGTAGAGCTAAGCACAACACATGTGTCCTAACACACCAGTATTGCTTGGAGATCCAAGCATAAATTCTAGTGATAACGTATCTTGGAGAGATCCCGTAATTAATAACAAATATTCTACAAAATATTTGATATCCAAATTCTCTCCAAAACCTTTCAAAAATGTGTATATTACTCTGTAATTTATAAACACGCACACCAAATTTGTTATTATTTGAAGCACAAGTTAGAAATGTATCAGCAAAATAAGGCAGAAAATTTTGCCTTTCGGACTCATTGTTTCCGGCCGCAAAATGACTCTTTGTGGCCGCAAATGATTTGGACTGAAATTCGACAGATTTCATGCAAAATATGTCTTATTTTTTGTGGCCACAATTGTCTCTTTGCGACCACGAGACAATTGTTGATTGGCCTGTTTTGTTTGAGCTCTTGATTCAATTTAATTGGATTAGTTCGAACAATATTTCTAACTTTATTTAGCACTAGCATTAGTTAAATTAATCATAATTGGTCCATCGATAATTACAATTAATTCACTTTTAGTTCGATATGTATTCATCTCCGAAATCTTAGCGAGATATGTATTATGTCATTTTTTAATTAATCATATTTATGACATATTTGATAAATAATATACACGTAGTTCAATCTTTATTTTTTGGATTTGATGCCTCAATTTCAACACCATCATTTCTGAAATTCAGAAGGAGCATTTATAAGACCGAAAGACATAACATTCCATTCATAATGACCATGTTGGACAGTAAAAGCAGTTTTATATCTATCTTCTTCATTAATTTGAATGTGCGCGCTTAACATGCATAATTATTTTCAGTACAAAAATAACATGCAACCGAACTCGAATAACATGCATAACAACGCGTTTAACATGCATAACGACGCACTTTGTTGTACGTATCGATTGCATATCATTGAAGCGTGTTGATTGTGTATCAATGAAGCGTGTCACCAGAACATTTTCCTATTTTTAAACATTGAATTCTTTTATAAGATTTGATTTATTAGGAATGGGATACCTATTCCATTTAAGGACACTATTGAGAGGCTTAATAGTTTATAAGAACTAGACGGGGAGCACCTCTTTCTTTTTTGGCAGCATTTTCAGCATAAAAAGGCTGCACAACTCCACGGAAATGGATTCTTCCTAATTAGAATCCTTTTTAATAAATAAGTAATTTCATTTTTACAAAAGTTCTAAATATCTTTGATTCATGGATTGGTCTTAGCTTTAGTGGGGATCTTGGATTCATCAAACTCTGGTATGTAAGGAAGACTAACCTCATGTTTTGTCCTATTCCAGAATGTTGTGAGAATATCAGCGCATATTTCTTTGTTCAACTTTTTCTGGAAGTTTCGAAGTTTTACATTAACAATTTCAATTAACTTTTACACTTATATTGAATATAAATTTGTATCATAAAATTAAGTCTTTGCAACAAAAGTGGAAGTCAATTGAATCCATGTTTAAAAAGAAATGTTTTTTTTTTTATGATAAAACCTTAGGGATGTGCTCCAGCCTCCGGCCATCATTCTAAGAGGGAGGAAAGGAGAGGTTAAGTGAAAACATAAGAGTTACTTTGCTCCGAAATCCGAAATGGTTACGGAGGCAAAGAACAAATTTAGAAGGTTAAAACTTTCCATCGTTACCATAATTTTTCTTTCCTTTCAATTTGGAGTGTAAATAAAACTAATGCACGATTTTACAGCAGCATGCGATAACTTGTCGCATTGTGGGCCGTGTTGCTGCTTCGACAGAACTGAAACAATAAAATATCAAGTAAAAAAAATATGACTTGGCTTGTCACAAAAGAAGTACACTCACCACCACATGCCATGAATCAAGGAGCACTTTAGTTTTATATTGACACAAGTACACAACAAGGACTTCAGACTCCATCAAATCTATCTGCTATATTCAGAATAGAAGATACAACGAAAAATAAACGTGTACAATTTATGTAATATAAGGACAGGTAATAAATCTATGCAAAACACCATTTCAAAGACCGGGGAAAAGGCAGCTGATCATCATTTGAAACCCAACTCTTGATGATAAGAAGCTCTTCTCTTGATGATAAGAAGTTAGCAAGTTGGACTTTGTTTTTCTTATATATCTTACTGTTTGCTGGCTGAATAGAAGTGATAATGTTCATACAAAAAATACAAAATTAACAAGAGCCCTATGCGGTACCCATTTCACTCTTAAAACTAAATGATAGCATTAAAATATAGAGTTTGGCGATAATTATCATATTTGAATAGTTTGAGGGTGATAGAAGTTGATTGGTTCTCATGGGATGATTATCTTTATTAAGAAATCCTCACCCCTAACTACAACCAGATCAAGATCTCACCACATCCCTGTATTTATGCACCATAAATGCAGTTCGAAAGAAGAAAACATAAATGAAATCTTACAAAGAGTCAACGAAAATAAGAAATTAAACCAATGAAATTTGCAGAACAATTCTATCTGTGGTTACACAAGCACAAGGAGACTGTACATAATTATTTTAAATATTGAAGATAACAGCTATACAAGATAAGAGGGCTTACTTGTCATGGACCCATGACAAGTGTTCATCTGGCAACTACAAATTCAGGGGAGGACTTGCCTGAAAAAGAAGAAATACAAAAGAGCAAAATCAAGAATGCAATTTCTGTCAGTTCCTGTCTGAACTGATTGATTTTTGCCTGGGTAATAAACCATTGGTTGTCAGTTTAATCCTATGCTCAGATGCTCAGGCATCAAACAAGTATCTGAAGGGCAAAACAGAGAGTCTCACCTTGAAGAGGAGATCATGTGTGATGGCATCCCAAGGAAGAGAAATAGACATCAAACAGCATTTCAAGGGCAATATTGTCTCACTACCTCTGTGGAGTTTATCACTATTATTATGATTATTACCATCATTAGATGGAGGTCCAGCATAGGTATGCCCAGTCAGCTCAGCCGCAGCTGAGGCGGCCTTATGCATTATGGCCTCAATTCCTTTCCTGAGAAGCTGACGTGGTGATGGCGGCCCTGTTTTCTCCTGACCTTGATCTATAAAGATATGAAGGCCATTTTTTACTACAACAATTTCAGAAATTATACCATTGGAACCTAAAATTGTTCAAAATATCTTGGGCACTGCAATCATGAGGAAAACATTTAAAGTTTGTAATAAGTTGGTACATTATGTACCTTCTACACCAGAAACAGCCACCTCAACTTCGCCACGGCCTCCTGGGCCCCGCATGAATATCCTATCAGTCTTGGTGTTCGACCTGCCTAATGAGAAGAAGCTGCCTAGTATTGAGTTCCCAGCTGAAGATGCACAACAAGCATAAATAAGTTGAAAAAAATGACAGAACAGAATAATGGAAGCATTAATATCTGCATATTGTATATGTCCATAACTCCATATTAATAAATTCTGCTGGAGAGATTAGTAAAGTCTGCTCAGTTCCAAGTTTAAAGCAGTTTCCAGGTATTGACAACAGTTTCTCAAATGGGCATAGACATTTGACCGAACTGCTACATTATCAAATTTAGAAGTTTAGCCTGGTAAAGTATATACGTACCATCATATGCTTCGTGTACCATCTCATAACTGACAAACCCTGAGAAGAGTGTAGTCTGCAATTTGTATTGTTTTATTTCATTATTCAAGAAATTGTTTATTCAACACTAAAAATGACTTTGACAAGTGAATTCTTTAACAAAAGTGATAAACAACCAAATTATTATTATTATTATTTATTTTATACCCTAGCAACTGTGAGGCTACACTAGCGATAACAGAACAAACAACAACATAAATGAAAATGAGAAATTTCATCTGTAGGCTCACATAAAATTTACACCTGAAAAGTTGACACAATTTAAAATTGCATGGCAAGTCAAAATCCCACTTTAGTACTATTTTAGCCAATCAGTTAGTTAGTAACTCGATTATTGGTTCAAGTTAACTGAATACTGACTACACCAGGGGCAGAGCTACGTATTAGTCACGTTTCAGGGAGGCATAAGATCTTTACAGGAGGCGCACACAAAATTAATCTCAGTATCAACCAAAAGAAAGTTCTGGAACCTTAGGTAGCTTTGATGTCGTCTCATCTCTTGAATGCACAGTCAAATCAGAGCCCTTGATTTCAATCTCCGATGGAAAAGCTGCACCATCATGGGCATTCAGTACCACACAATAACAATGATCTACTTCTGACAGTACCTACCGTTGAAAATCACAAAATGGTTTGAAATGTGTTAGTAATAAGTACTGAGTATTGTTCTCTCACAATTCGCTAACATACATGTCAACTCCAGTCCTGGCATTTGCCAACCCAAAACCAGTTGAACCACAAGGTGGCATATGGTAATCTGTGGTTGGCTACCATGACCCAAAACTGAGCTCTAGTCAAACCCGATGGGGTGCATGTACTCTTTTGAAAGGAAACAAAAGAGAAATACTACCTGATAAAAGAATAGCATGAAATAAGACCAACATAAGTTGTGAACAAAAGTAATAAACTCTGAATAACTCACCACAGCATCAAAAGTATCATCAAAATCATCAACTGAAAAGCAAATATTTGGATATGCCGGTTGCGTCTCTGCTGTCTAAGAAATCATACTATAAATAACTTCAATTCAGGTAGAAATTTAGAAGAAGAAAAAAGAGCATAAAAAGCTACCTTCTTATGGTCAAGTTGAAAATTTACACGGCTAGGAGAAGCAAAGACAGTTTTGACAACCTATAAATATTTACAGAGATATTAAAAGAATCAATTTGGTGCCATTTGTCCATCCTTCAGCATACTTATACCAAACGAATGAGGGAAAATTAGCTTGCCTTATATACAGGTGATAAGGAAGAACTTTCACCATTTTGATGTCCTCTAAGATCTTGAACGCTGTACATTATTTACAAACCATATATAATACTTCTCTTTCTCTCTCTCATCTAAACTAAAAGAGAATTTGGCAAAAGAAAAGGATAAACTAGCAAGCCCTCACAACGTTAAGTATTCTTTAACGAAGGAGTACATCATCTATAGCCTCAATAACAATGTCAAGATATATTCTCAGGACGAGTTCAGGGAAATTGGAGCAACTTAGAAATAGTCACTGAGTTCATTCTGTGGCACGAGAGATGTCGAAGACTATTCTCAGGGAAATTGCAAACGGTCACTGCAACTACGAGGGTGATCCTGCTCGAACTCAAACGATGGTTCCATGACAATAAGCCAAATGACTAACACAACCAATGCAGGACTAGTGAGAACCAGAAGAAAGAAGACACTGCTTCATGGTGCCGAAATTATATTTTTCATTTTCTTTGTAATATAAATTAACAAATTGCAACTGAACTGAACTAAATTAACTAGAGTATAAGTCCGTATATCTGAAAAACCTATGTCGTATCTTGCGACTAAAGAAATTTGGGGGCTTGACCCCCATCTTTTTCTCAAAAAAAAATGTCAAGATATATCATCAACCCAAGTTCTTAACATTTTCAAATTATCGTCTCTTCAGAGTTATACACATCTTTGATAAATAAAACGAGCTTCCATCAGAACAATGAGAGTCAGTTTTATCACTTTCCACAACATAAGCTTACTATAGGGCCTTCCTACAAAGGGACTTCTTTGTATTTCATACAAAACATAAACTATGCAAAAAATTCTCTTAAATAGGTGTAAAATGAAAATACCTGCAAATAGCAACAGTAACAGAAAAGGATGTGTGAGCAATTAAGTTGAGATAGAAAGAGCGGGCCCAATCCACCTCTGATAAGTTTGCTCCAACCACTTTCTCTAGCTGTTTTTGTACAATAAAATAGCAATTCTCAATTCAACCCTTAATCTTTTTTCTCTTGAGCTGTACATTAATGAATTAAGCAGCATCACTCAATTGGACTAAATTGACGCTTGATTGCAGAACAAGTAGCAGAAAACTGAATCAAGTCCTCATTTGAATAGTCAATCATTTTGCACTTGGCAAAAAACAAGAGAATAGATTGAATCGAGGACGATTGAAAGTAAGACCGGTTCGAGTAGTCATATTTTTTTCCTATTTGTTAAAAGAGATCTTGAATTGGAAATTAAAATTAAAATTAAATTTGATGAAACTCAAGTTCACGTACCGAAGGGGCCCATCTTCTGACGAAAAAAGGAGCAACATCCTCCATATGATCATTGAAACCATACCCATGCAATTTCTGCATGCAAAACTTTATTTCAGACTATAGTTGACCAACAAATAAAAAGTTTAAATATTCACGACTAATGCTCTGTTAGAATTTGTTAAAGAAAAGATCTTTTAAATCAAATTACCCATGTGTCAACATGGCACACGGTTCAGATACCATGCATATCACCACCAATAGTTAGCCACAACACTTATTTCGGGTTTCAAGAATACCTTATACAAGGTATTGCAGGTGTTTTGAGGTCAATCTGGTAATCTCAGTCAAGAACTTCTTGACAAAATACATTCTACAATGCAAACAGTATTTCTATGAGGTATTGCAGGTGTTTTGAGGCCTTTTATAAGTTAGAAGCTGTCACTTTATGCAGTCACTTTTTGAATGATATAGGTATTATATAGTCAGAAACAACAGACTAACCCACGCACCTTGTTTCTGATAAAAAATATAAGATCGTCTTCTTCATGGCCCTTTGAAACATTTCCACGCATAAAATAGAGATCTAACATTTCATGCCAGAACCGTTCATCCATTGCGTTATTCCCACTTGAAATTGAGTCCTGACCATCATTGTCCCTCAAGAATTTTGATTGCTTTTTTACCATGCTCAGCAATTCACACCTGCCATGAGTATCAGGTACCTTATGGTTTTGCCTCAATATCAAAACTTCAAATTTGCTCCATCAAGCAGAGCCATAAAATTGTAATTTTATTATGGCTCAAAACTCTTTAATTTAGGATAGTTTAGCACCCCTGAAGTATATTCCAAGTAAAATAAGTTTGAAATGTCTGTCTATTGGCTACCGGGTCTTTGAATGGTTTGATCTATCCGTATCTTATGTGCTAGAACCTTATTTTTAAATTAAGTTAATAGATAGAATAAGTACCATCTAGGAATTGGTGATGGTGGGAGACAATCTACAGGATCAGTATTTGAAGGTGTCTGTAACTCAATCCCTCTATAATAACCAATTGGTGCAAAAGGGAAAAGCTTCAAACTCTAGTAGCAGAGTTGCGGAGAAAGGGAGGGTGTACCTGGATGGAGTGGAAGGTGTGTCATCGGAAGGACCAGTTGAGATTGGGATGTCGATTGTTTCTTCACCTTGATCCATGGGTCATGAATGTGCCAGGCCTAGTACCAAACTTGTCTAATTTTAATAATAAAGCATGGAAGGCACAAATTTGATTCAGTCCCAACTTGTGAAGAAAAGTTCAAAGTTCAAACCCAACCTGAATTATTTGAAGCGGAAGCCCTGACCAATCCAAATGATGCCCAATATATGGTACAACTCAGAAAATGTCCTATATTTACAACTGAGGAGCCTTGCCTTTCATACACAAACCAAAAACTAGTAGAGATGAGATGCAAAATCAAGTTGCTGTGACATCACCTTTGGATATCCACCAAACTTGTCGACAACAAATAAAATATAATTTGTTTAGGAGTTTGTACAGCTCTGCCCAAGGCTTCTCACACGTGTGTCTTCTTTGCTTCTTCAAGCAGCACTTAACCTGAATTTGTATTATATTAGTTAGTGAAACATAATCAATTTTGGTACCAAGAAAGATGTTATTTAACCTAAATTGTAGGGAGAAAGATATGAGACTGAGTATATACTAAATGTCTTAGTTTGAACTATTAACACAAATTTTGGAACAATTTCATTTTGTGTTTGGCCATTAGTGGATGTATATGATATGCCTCATGTTCCTTGCATGAACACCAACTAAATGCCAACATGTAGGAATGGTGCATTTCAGCATCAGCCACAAACAGTAAGTATACAGATTTCTCAAGCCAATTGACCCCATTACTCTGTTACATGCTATGCATGCTTAACAAAATAAACAATTTTACAAAATGCATCATTCCTACTTTTCTCATATACTAACTTTTGCATATATTGAGCTATTTCAATATAAATGAATCATTATGAACTGTGTTTACATATGACGGCCACTTGTGTAAATAAGAAAATAGGTAATGGTACTGATATTTGTTTCTGGCTAGATAGGTGGAAAGGAGAGTTATCATTTTCTCTTCTGTTCCCAAATTTATTCCTAGTCTGCTCTCATCAAATGCTCTCATCAAACAATTTCAATTGCCAAAGCTTTTAGAAACAACAAATTAAATCTAGGGTTTCAAAGACAAATTGTGGGGTTTCTAAGGAAAGAATAGGCTAATTTACAAGCCATTGTCTCTGATGTTCTAATTGACAATGATAAAAAGGATAGTTTAAGTTGAAGAAGGGACAACTCAGGGAAGTTCTCAATACATTCTATGCAGGGGTGAATCCAGAAGCTATTTTAGTCCGGGCACAACTAAGCCCAGGCACTGAGGTTGAGATCAAGTCCGGCACAAATTCATTAAAACCCACTAAAATATCGCTAAAAACTCATTTTTCACTATAAAAATAATTAAAAATACACTAAATTTTGCATTTTTAAAAATCAAGCCCGGGCACTTGCCAGGGCTTGCCCTTGAATAGCTCCGTCTCTGATTCTATGTATCAATGGTTAGATTATGGAGGACTCGATAATCATAGCTTTTAAATTATTTGGAAGTCTAAACTTCCATTAAAAATGGAAGTTTTCATGTGTATTCTGTGATGAAGAAAAACATATTGACCATCTATTTGTTAATTGCTCTTTTATCAAAAATATTTGGCAATAAATAGGGAGATATAATAATTTTGACTTTCAAGATTCATGTTTAGATGATTTATGAATTATAGATGCTATGATTTCATTAAAAGATGCTAGTTAGTTCAATTAATTAGGGGTGCTATGATATAGAATGTTTGGTTAGAAAGAAATAATTATGTTTTACAGATAAGAAACCAAAATCAATTAGAAGTATAGCTATTCATATTATTTCTATGTTAAGATATTGATGTGAGAATAACAATGACTCCTTTCTTAAACTGAATCTGATGATACCATAGGATGCTCAAGACCTTTCAAGCCATACTCTCGTGACAAGAAACTTGGTGGAGGGAATGTATATACTGGATGTTTTAGTAGAGGAAGTTCCAAGGGTTACAACAACAGTGGAGCAGAGGATCTCTTGTGTGGAAACGACCTGTCAACTGATGGTTTTTTTAGATTTTAAAATATATTGTTATGATACTGATGATTCTGTGATGATTTTGTGATGAACTTGTTGTTTTGATACTTATGAAACTTGGTGATGTAATAGGTTATTATTTTGTTGAGGATAGATACTAATTTGGTTTTTAATAGGGTAGTAATTGCATAACTCGATAACATTGGTACAACCTTTGTATCAGTTTACTGATATATTGGTCGGCTATTTTAGAGTCTCTCTGTACTAGGATCTGTTTAAATAAAACAGGTGGGTTTTTCCCACTTTTAGTCAAAAAAAAATTATGAACTGTGTTTATGGTTTAGTCAGCAATCCTTTTGCGAGAATGTTATTACGCCATGTTCAAGTTCTGGTGTTAAAAAGGTGAAAACTGAAAGAAAATATACATTAAATTAAAAGATCAACAATTCAACATACAATTACATTTATGAACTGAACACATGCTGCTATTTTTGTGCCTTCAGTCCCCAATTTAATCGGCAACAAACCAATTTGATCCCAAATAGTTTGATATTTGGATTGAACAAAATTCCTGGAAAAGGAAATAATATAAAGCACCAAAGACTGAAACAATTTATTCCAGTAGATACATTTAGCGTAGACCTTCAGAATTTATCCACACTTGGCCAAAAATTCAGGAAATAATCAAATTAGCTCTTAATAATTTCAGAAACTACTTCAGCATCAACAACATATGCTAAGGAAAAGAATCAGAGAGCAGCATCTTACTGAGATGAACGCCAAAAGACAGTACTGAGAAACGTCGTAGGAAGAGGGAGAGTGGACGAGCTGTCACACACACAGAGAAAGAGAGAGCGACGTAGTCGACGAGATCCGAAACAAATTTGGAGAAGAGATTGGAGAAGATCAGAAGAGACGTTTCGGGAGAGGACGATTTGGAGGAAAGCTATTCGGAATCGGGAAGAGGAATCATTTGAGAATTGGGCCGATTTCAAATCTGGGCCAAGATTAGGCTTTGTTACAATTACCAGCCCAGCTTATCTCGTATTAAAATTGGAAGCCGGACCTGCACATTTCGCCAAAATTAAATTGTAGATTAAAAAAGAGTAGAGAGAGGGACCGCCGATTTTTTTAATATTGGAAATGAATGACCAATATTATAAAAAGAAAGAAAGATTGTAGTAGAAGTTTCAAAAATAGAACATTGAATCGACAATTTCTTGCTTTAAAACATGATTTTTTTTAATAATAAAAATCTTACAAATTTAATTCATGAGTTGAGTTATATTTAGGTAATTTTTTGTAAGAACTTTGGCTATGCTCGTCAGACTGTAATTAGTTTTTTGTCGTTGCAAGTCTTGAAACTGTAGATATCCGAGTTTACTTTAATCGCATCGAGTCTAATTGATCGAAGAAACGAGCGATTCAAAATTGAATCTTACGCAAACTCGTGATAAAAAATTACTAATTAATACATAAGTTGAAGATTGCGTCAAATTTGAGATGCACATTCCTCCAACCGCAAATCAGACTCGACGCGATGGAAGTAGACTCGGATATCAACAACTCGATGGTTTGCGACGATAAAAAATTAATTACAGTCCCGAGAAGCGTAACCGAAGTTGTTACAATAATATTAAGTATAATAAGCATTTTTTCTAATTTTTTGTAGCAATTTCGACTATGCTCGTCGGAACTGTAATTAGTTTTTTTTTAACATCACAAGTCATCGAGCTGTAGATATCCGAGTCTACTTCCATCTCGTCGAGTTTGATTTGCGGTCGGAAGAATATGCATCTCAAATTTCACACTATTTTCAACTTTTGTCTTAATTAGTAATTTTATCACGAGTTTGCGTCAGATTCAATTTTAAATCGTTCGTTTTTGCGATTACAAATCAGACTCAATATGATCAAAGTAAACTCGGATACAACTTGATGGACTGCCACGATAATAAGAACTAATTACATTCCCGATGAGCGTAGCCAAAGTTCCTACAAAAAATTACCTAAAATGCTAATCATACTTAATATTTTTGTAGCAACTTCGGTTACGTTCGTCGGGACTACAATTAGTTTTTTAACATCGCAAGCCATTGAACTGTAGATATCTGAGTCTACTTCATCTCGTCGAGTCTAATTTGCGGCGGGATGAATTGCATCTCAAATTTTTATCGCGAATTTGAATCAGATTGAAGTTTGAATCGCTCATTTCTCCAATCACAAATTAGACTCAATGTGATGGAAGTAAATTTAGATATCTACAGTTTCAATACTTGCGACAATAAAAAAACTAATTATAGCCCAACAAACATAGTCTAAGTTCCTAAAAAAAATTAACTAAATATAACTTTAACTCATTAATTAAACTATTAATATTTTTATTATTTAAAAATTCAAGTTTCAAAGCACGAATTGTCAATTGGAGGTACGGAGACTCATGCACAGAACATAAAGTTGCTACCAAACACTTCAAGATATAAATATCCCAACTGTAATATATTCATCAATTTTCTTGAATTACCACACCACCGAACAGTTCCTAATTGATTTCCAAGTAGTACTTCGATCCCAGAGAATGTCATTTGAAGTGATTATATTTCTGGTAACCTGATATTGCCGTGTTTGGTTTCGGATGACAAATGTTAATAGCAATTCAACGGGGGAGCTGATACGTAGATATCATATTTGATATAAATTATTGATATCGATTTTATTATGCATCTTTAGTTGAATTATATGCACGTTATTTGAGTTATTATGCAAATAATCAATCAGCGTACAATCATTTACATGTCAACATGTCAACATGCATCCCTATATAATCCTGATCATTAATGTTCAACAAGAAAAAATAACATGTCAACATGCATGAATCCAGTATCGAGATCATTTACATTCACATTTAGCATAGCAACGCGTCAAAAGCTATTACGTACGTATTTTTTACAGTTAATCCTGTATCTGAAAAGCTTGGCCACAGGATTAACAAGCACAAATTAGAATTGAAACCGACACTAGATCTTATATATATATATATATATATCAGACTCAGACTGACTTAAATTCAAAAAGGCATCTCTGAGGTTTCCAAGCTCATCCACAAATGAAAGATAAACGCTACAACTTGAGCGATATTAAATCAGGAACTTATTTGCTTTCAGAATTCAGATTTTTGTACTGAAATAGTTATGGTATAACATTCATGATAACTTTCAACTAAATGTGCATAATAAAATCGATATCAATAATTAATATCAAATATGATATCTACTTACTTATCAGCTCCCTATTATATATACCATCAAATATTACGCATCAGCGAGGTTCTATTCATTAGCAGCATTTATTGGTCGCCGGAGAGAAATTAAATAGCTATTTGGTGATCAAATCAGGACTCTGTTCACACTTGAACTCACGCACATATTTGGTGCAAGATGATATCTTCATAAATACATTCAATTGAATTTACATAAGACGAACATCATTTTTCTCAATTTTTTTAGTTCTTGATGAACTTCAAACAATAATCAATGACTTCTACTCTTCATTTATGTCATTAATAAAGAACCATATTTCACTGGACATATTTTCGTAACGACCGTTAATTTTGCTTAGTTGAAAGACATAAATTTGTTCCAGATACATGTTTTAGATTGATAAAATTATATATTGAAATGCTATTAAAAATTTGGTTTCGATCCGGTGTAAATTCAATTTTGCTAAATATTAATTATATTTTATGTCTGTTATATTATTAATTATATAGATAAATTATTTTAGTGTTTCAAGTGCGATTAAGGATTTGATAAAATCCGTATGGGTCCAACCCGACTTGAAAAATTCGTGGCCGCGACCTAACTCGAGGGTAAAGTCGTGCGAACTCGTTAAAAAAAATGGGGGTCAAAGATGGATTGCGGCCAAAATTTTTGGAAAAAAAACTCGTGTTAAATCCGGCCCTAAATTGGACCGGCCCGGACCGAACCGATCCGACCCGACCCGTCAACCGGCCTCGAACTCGTGCAAAATCCATTCAAAACTCGTCCAAAAACCCGTCCAAACCCATGCAAAATCCGTCCCAATCCGAAAATAACTCATTAAATAAAAAAATTCAAAACAAACTCATCCAACCCATCAACCCAACCTGGCTCTATTTCGGTGGTCCGCCAACCCATGTGTCTAACGGGTTGCAGCCGGCTTACAAAATTTGACCCGTAGAAACCGAACACGGCCAACTCATGAATCGGCCAACCTGCTGGACCAAACGAGTTTGAACCGATCTGACTCGACCCGAAACGTTGTCAAATCACTGAGTGCGAAGAAGTACATTCAGAAAAAAAAGAGAGCGAGGGCTGAACGCGCGCGCGTTGAGGATGAATACGACTTACGAGTGTGTCAATTTGGATATGGATACGTGTATGGTTGCAGCAGCTCCCTTGAAACAATGGAGCACCTCCTAATTTCAGGCATTAATGTTCAACAAAAAAGTCCATTTATGATTTATATTTAGCAATTAGCATAGCTACACGTCAAATGCTATTATCTTGCTATGCTCCGACGGCGACTCTCTCTGATGTTTTACTGTTTTACAATCCATAATCTAAAAAACTAGCTAGGCCGCATAATAATTAATCCACCATAAATTTGAAAACGACACTCTTCTCAGCCTTCAATTCCAATTCCAAATGAAATATGAGCACGCTCAACAAGGCAACAACTTGAGCGATATTAAATCCGGCGTGTCGTACATGCAAAATATATATATAACTAGACGTACGACTTGCGTTCCGCACAAAAAAGTTAAATTTTAAACTTTCGTATTACGATAATAAAATTATAATAAACTGTTTAAATAATAAATAAAAAAACAACGACAGTGAAAATACTATTCATTCGCACTGTAGAAATAAACAGTGGCGCAAATGTTGCGAGTATATTAGATATCACCCACGTAAAAATCGTACTCCATTTGTAGCGTTTTCATGGTTTGGATTCAGTGGCGGAGCCACGTTGCTGCAGGGGTGCAGCTGAACCCCTGAAAAAAATTCAAAAATGATCATATATAATAAAAAGATATTCCAAAATGACCATGTATTTGAATTTTTTTTGCATAAATGACCATGTAAAATAATTTTTTTCTAAAAATAACTATCATTTCGAACTCCTGATGAGAATCCTGAATCCGCCCCTGTTTGGACCACTATTTGCTCTCCTCACAAAGGGAAAGTATGTATGGATGATATGTAATGTATTTTCGGACATCGATGTTTTGAATTTGAATTTGTCAAGTCTAATTAATTTCTCAGGTATTCTTCTAGTGAGATTGATCAGAAAAATCATGAATAATGACAAGCATTAGTTTTAGATAATGGTCATTGTCCAAAAATAACCATCATAATTTTTTTCAAATATTTGAGTCCATTATTGAAGCGACCAGTATGAACTTCGAACTCAGCCACTAGAAGGAAATCACAATATATTATTGTCCAGCATTAATGACACTGTGAATTTCACAGTGTAAAAAAACATAGATTTTACTGTTCATGCTATAATTGAATCACTGTTTCTTTTTTTTATTTTTTAAAACAGAAAATTCATAATCTAGCAGCGGTCGGATCGGGCTAGAGTCCTCATGTGTCGCATCATCTCGAATTACAGATCTTCTCGGATTGGATCGGATCGGACTCAGATCACTCATATTTTGCTTTGTCTCGAGTTACGATTCATCTCGAATCATATTCAGTTGGAGCGAATCGAACGGATGTCTGAAAGGGAGCAAGTTTTCATACTCTTTTCTCATGATGTATTATCCATTTCAGCATCCTTTAAATTTTATACTTCTCTTTTTTATTGTATCAATCAGATAATTAACGAGAACCTCATTCGAATAGGAATATTCGATATGTGTAATGTATTTGTACACATATATTTTTACCACATATTTTAACGAGAATCGCATTTGCGAAAATTCTCAAGCGACTTATCTTATTATATTCTCACCATATAGGTATTGGTACAAAATATTTGTCCAAAATTCAATAAATACAATATTTCTGAACCTTTTCTCCGTGTAGATATTGGTGAAAATTTCTTTCTTTCCAAAATTTATAATATCATATTCTATAGATTTCCGTAGTCTAAAAATTTAGCTTATATTTCAACAAGGTTCTTCTTTTTTAGCTCATCCGGAAAAAAAATATCATAATGTTCTTAACAATTCCTCAATAAATAAGAGTAAAGTTACGACGCTCTTAGGAGTATCAAGATATCACGTGTTCTTAATCTCGAAAAAATTTAAATATCTTTAAATTTTGATTTAACATGCTTAATATTTTTTATATCAAAAAAATTTGTGGGAGCAATCAAAACAAAAACAGCAAGACTCATGTTTCAGCTCAATTTTTTAAAATGTTATATTTCATATTTAGCATGATATATAATTTTTTGAAAGTACTAAAAATATATGTAATAATTAATAAAACACTGACGCATTAGTTAACTCTTTTTATGTTCTTCGTTATATATACATTATTCCGGTCATATAGAGGTGTATGTAAATAGTAAATACTATTGGATTTGTTATATTTCGTTATACGCATTTTAATATAGTCGTGTGGTAGAGAGATTCTAGAAATTGACCGTTTGTTTTTTCTATGCAGCACACTCTCGTGCTTGGCGCATATGTTGAAGTCAAATACAAGATAACAAAAGCTCATAATGGCAATTGCCAAATGGAGATATTTTTCTAGAAAGCTGATATGTAGATATCAATATTGATACTGATTATAGATATCGATATTATTATACATTTAGTTGAGTTATTATGCATATTATTTGAGTTATTATACATGTTGTTTTTCTGTAATGAAAATAGTTATACATGTTATTTTTTGTACTGAAATAGTTATGCATGTTATTTGATTTATTATGTACATTATTTTGTTAACATGCATAATATTTTTTCAATATAAAAATAACATGAAGTAACATGCATAATAACTCAAATAACATAATAATTGAACTAAATGTGTATAATAACAGCGATATCGATAATCGGTATCAAATATAATATCTACTAAACATTATCCATTTTTCTACAGAGCCTTCCTTCTACATGCTTTGACCAAATCAAAATATACTCCATCATGATTCCGCGTCATTTTTCCGATTAGGTCAAAATTCCACCGAAATTATAATATAGTAAATGAGTGTATTTGAGAAATTTGATAATTACATGTTACTTTTCATGATGATATTAGAACGGCGATCAATTGATCAAATCTTAAGATAATAATAATTTTAAGAAAAATGTTTTACTAATATGAGTAAAACTATCATGCTTGCACATCTTAATTTTCCGATGCGTATCGAGATTCGTAAAGATTCGTGCGCATCGAATGGTCCATATGCACAAGCACGGTACATGCTCAAGCACCATTACTTCACCCTTACGAATATAGTATTTGATATCAAATCCGATATAATATAACATACATAATAACTGCAACATACATAATATTAAAGTCTAATAAACTAATAAATCAGTTAATATGCACAATAATTATAACAAATTATAAAAACATAGTTCTATTATGATTTAACAGATCTGTGAGATGCGTGTTAAGAGTTTTGTTATGTATAATGTTTCAATTATCATGCATGTTAGTAGATGCATGATAATAAAATTAAACATATCAATATATTAATTAACAAGCATAATAAAAAATCAAACTTTTATGCATGTTAATAGATTTTTTATGCATAATTTTCAGTAATTTGTTATGAGTATGTTTTTCGGTTATTAACAAAGAAAAAAATTAAGAAGTGTGAACACCTAATTTGCTTAAATTGGAACTAACCAGTAAGTACGTTAATTAGAAATGATGATGTGGTACCAGCATAAGCAATAATACGTCTGTCCCTTGATGCATTATAATTTAATTTAGAAACTCCATGTCCCATGAATCCTTGATGCATTATAAATTACTAGTAATCATACTCGTGTCAAGCAACAAGAGACATTGTGAACTAAAAAGAATCATTTAAATTGCGTGTTGATCAAATACTATTTTTGCGTGTATCACATTTTGTGAATTATTCGACACATATTCAAAAGTTATGTGTTCTTGTCAATTAGTTGTATTAAAAATAAATGCTTGGAGAAGTGCTTTTATAATTTTTCACGCGTATTTATCTTTCAACTACATAACAATATAACATATACATGCACTGCACAACAATTTCATTTAGACGATGATTCTCTAGGTATCACCGATGTGTTGTCAACATAATTATAAGAAAGAAATTGATCCAGACAACTTACGAAATAACACACAAGTAAAATAAAAAAACAAATAAAGCATCACAATCAGAATTATCACATGAGCTTAATTATTTAATTTGCTTCAAAGATACTAACATAAGAAAAACTAAAGATAAAAATGCTAAAAGCACATCTGCTAAGAAATATTGAAACTTAACATAAGAAATAGAGCATATTACACTTTACCAGTATTAGTCATCTTGTAGAACCTCCTGGTACACTATATTGGACGTGTAAACTCTTGGTTGCGTTACTTTACTAACAGGTCTAATCAAAACCTTTGTATTCCTACAGGATGTCCCTCTTGATAACGCCACGTATAGTTGTCCCTGCGAGAATACTGGTTCATGTAGATAGACGCCAACATGCGAAATTGTTTGTCCTTGAGATTTATTTGTCGTCATTGCAAAGCTAAGACGGATCGAGAACTGTTTTCTCTTCATCTTGAATTGGAACATATCATTATCTGATGGACATAGTGGAATCTCAGGCAAGAACACTCTCTTTCCAACATGTTCACCAACCGCTATTTTTGCGTCTATCACATTTCTTTGGAATGCTCTACAAATCAATCTGGTACCATTGCATAGTCCATTCACATGGTCGATGTTTCGCAAAAGTATGATCGGTGTATCCTACTTTCAACTTCAATAAATGAGGCGGTAGGCCACCGGACATCAAAGAGTTCAAGAATTTTGTCGGGTAGTTGCTATTGTAGTCATCCTCAGCAGAGTCAAAACTGTAGTATATATGTTTCTCTTCGAGGAACCTATCAATCATCTTTTTATTAATATCGTCAACATACTCATTTTTTGTTGACAATATCACCCTAGAAATCATGTATTCTGAGATCTTGCCTGCATGGATTAAAAAAAAAATGAAAGTAGAGCCACATAATATCTATTTTTTTCACCAAAAAAATGTAATTAAAAAAACACTCACAATATGAAGAGATGGATATATTGCATCAATGAGCTTCTCCATTGACTCGTTGGCATCCGTATAAGGGATTACCATGTCATCGGATATCCGAATAAAATTTGGATCCAACTACTTCCTCTTTTCCATCTCCAATACGCAACAAAAAAGCTGAAAATAAAGGGTCCACAAAGGCGACATGCGTAGACTGGAATCAACTATATGTGCTCGAGTACCATGCCTTACGATCAGTAGCACTTGTCGAAAATCACCTCCAAACCCCATGATTTTGCCACTGAATGGTAGATTACAATCTGTAATATCTCGCCTTGTTCGGTTGAATGTCTCAGCCGCTTGTCTCTTTGTCATGGATGCCTCATCCCATATCAACAATCTGGCACGTCGAAGAAGTTCTGCAACTTCGCTTTGCTTTTAATATTGCACATGGAGTTGTTCTCTAGTTGGAGAGGAATCTTGAAGCGAGAGTGTGGCATGCGGCATGCGTCACGCGACATGCGTCATGCGTCATGCAGCATGTGGCAAGCGGAATGCGTCACGCGGCACGCGGCATGCGTCACGCTGCATGCGTCATGCGTCATGCGTTGTCATGGGTCATGCGGCAAGCGTCATGCGACATGCATCATAGCGATTTAGCCCGGGAAAGCGCACAGACGTAGCTACGTGATAACTAATACTGGGTACTTAGCCAAATTTGAGAAGATAAACACATATTTTATGGCTGCTAAATTTGCATCAGATTATTTCCTATTTCTTTGAGTGGGTTTTTCGAAATTTGATCTTGCTTGATAAGGTTGTTGAAGCTCTCTCTAACGATTGCTTACGCTTCTTATGCGTCACTGCAGTTTAGCCTGGGTGAACGCACAAACATAGCTACCTGATACATGATATTGGGTACTTAGCCAAATTTGAGAAGGTAAACACATATATTTTCTAGTTGCATCAGATTATTTCTGAATCTGTCCTATTGCTTCTACTCCGTTGTTGAGTCGTCATAACGGCGCCATGGGTTTTTTTTTCAAGACAACAATAGAGAGGAGAGTAAAATACCTGAAATTGAATGGAAGAATTAACACATTCAATCCACAGATTCAAACAAATATTTAAAAAATTGGTAGTAATCCAGATTTATACATAAATTGCATAATTGCCAATGCTATATATAAAAAATCATCAGCAAAATAAAAGATATTATTTATGCAATTCGTATAGTAATATTTCGTAAAATATACGTTATAAAAAAACAGACAAAAACAACTTAGTTTACTCTCCTAACTATGATATAGGTCCCATAAAAATTAGTTCTTGTATCATGTGTAGATCCCATAAAATTTACAAGACAATAGTTTTGAGAAAATACATAAGTCTCAAATATCAATTATATTTTGAAAAATATATGTAAACCGCATCTTTGAACTTCAAATTAAATGCATGAAAAAATAATTAACAAAACAAAATTACAAAGCAGTGTTGAATATTGCACTGTTTCATTAATTTCATGATTTGACGTCTAACCAAAATATCAGAAAATAATATATATATATATATAGAGGAGGGATCAAATGACAACAACTATGGTGACACCAACATAACAACAACCATTTTTTTCATTTTCAAAGTCCAAATTGTTGATCCAAACCGTTGAATATGATCTCTATAATAAAATACGCTTGTAGATCAAATTTTACATTTTTTTGAATTTTTTTACTATTTATTAAGACGGGTGCAAAAATATGCCAAAGTTACAACTACCTGAGTCGTTGAATTTTACACCCATCTTAATAAATAGTAAAAAATTTCAAAAAATTATAAATTTTGATCTGCAAGAGTATTTTATTATGGAGATCATATTCAACGGTTTGGATCAACAATTTGAACTTTGAAAATGAAAAAAATGATTGTTGTCATAGTTGGTGTCACCAAAATAGTTGTCATTTGATCCCTTCACATATATATATATATATTTACATTTTTTTTTTACAAATTAACTAACTCATCCATTTCGTGTAATTATAAATTATTTGCAGAAATTATTGATCAGTAGTATGATTCTATAGTATTTTAAAATACTATAATTTTTTTTCTTTGTGATAGTCAAAGTTATGTGGCATTTAACCAATTTTTTAGTTTAAAATAATAAATAGTTTAAAATATTTGATACATTAGTATGGTAATGCGATTATGAAATTTGTGCTTGAAAATTAGTTTGTACAGGAAATATTAATAGTTAAAAATATTTTGGCTCAACTTTCTATTTTCTTCTCTAATTAATAAAATGCAATGTCACGAGAGATTTCATATGTGAATAATCAGCCTTATAATATTTACCATATATAATTTGTACAAATGACATTATTGTTCTTATAAAATTAAGTATTGTGTATCAGTATTCTCTGATTTGAATGATATTTTAATTCATAAGAAAAATAAGACTATAATCAAATGTAGAATTATATTTATTAGATAATTTATAACACAGATAAGATAGAATCTCGTAGCCACGCCAGAGATAAAAAGACGCGAAATATTTCTAGATACTGTACTGCGGTCAAATATGAGACCTTCGCTTCGCTATCATAGTGTCATCCTCTTCCATTTGGAAGGATAAGGAAACCGACTGTTACTAAAGGACTATATCATTTAAAGCTAGCTCGGACTATTTTCATACCAGCAATTAATTGCATATTTTGATTAGAGAAATTTTTTTATTAATTACTAGCTAACTTTCCCATCTTCAAAATTCTTCTGTTTATATAGAAACTTAAATCATTTCTGTGACAGAAAATATTGAAAAGGATTGGTTTGACTTATTGTCTTATATTAAGCCTATTTGCTTCGTCAGATATATGCCAGCCCACCAAACAAATATTTGTTCAACGGTTTGAAAACAATATACATTTTATTTTGCAAAATTATCACATCATTGAATCACCAACCTTTGTTTTATCTAGTGTTATTTAAATTGATCAATAAAATAATATAAAAAATTTAGGATTCTTAATAGCATACATTTAGTGTGTTTGTCAACGATATAGCAGTTGATAAACAACAATTCCGCTATTTCTACAAGTACATCATTTAAAGCATGATGTCAAGCTTATCGATGAAATTACTGTATATATTTATGAAGTATCAGTAATCACATACTCAAATTACTACCACAACACAAAGTTTTTTATTCTCAAATAAATTGGTGTAGACTACAAATGAAATCCAAATCTGAAACAAAAATTCAATATAAGTAGTATTGCTCATTTTCATGAAAGTGACTAAAATTTTACGTTGACTCGTCAAGCATATCACAATACTTCTTTTTTTTCAGGCTTGGAATCAGCTGTGTTAAAAAACAACCCATGCGGAGTTTCATGCACTCAAACTAAATAAATTAAATATCATACTAAATCAATTGAGTAATATTATTGTAAGTACATCAGATTAATGCTAACAACTCCAACATGATAGTCAGTTCAAATTAACTTAAAACAAATAAACTAGGAAAACAAAAATCCTTTATATCGTCAAAAATTGGTATTATTTTATGTCCGCCATACATTATATTGTCGATAAATACTCCATTCGTCCGGTCGCTAAGCGATGATTAATAAATAAAAATATAGCAGAAGTCAGCAGATGAGATAAATGATCCTATTCCCATAATCCCATGGTTTCAGTTGGACCAAATTAAAGCACTAGTCCACAAAAAAATATCGACTTTTTCTGACATTTCTGCTTTGTCTAGAAGAAATATGAAGTCATTGAATTGAAATTATCAATGCACATATGATGTCATGCATTCTAGCTTTCTGGTGGGAAGATGAACAGATAATTTCCACTGTCTATAACTACAAAGTCTTCTTAAATTGGCACTAAATTCCTGTTGAAACCAGAGTACTTCTTCAGATTTTTTATAAATAGACATTATATTAACTAAAAGCATTACACGAAAATATTACTTTGAATCCTTCAAAAATGAAAATGGACGGTGTTCACAACACCGCTCATTTCATTTATTTTAGAAGGAGAGAGATCGGAATTTATATGGAATTGAAACTTATTGGACGGTGTTATCAACACCGTCCATTTTCATGTCTAACAATTGGACGGTGTTAGCAACACCGTCCAATAAAAAAATCATGTTTTAGTGGAAAAGGTGTCAGTGGTGTAATGGACGGTATTGCCAACACAGTCTGTTTCCCTTTTTGGTGTTCAAGTCACATGATGCCGCTGCAATCCGCATAACACCGCTGCACGAGGCCGCTTCACTGTTTTACGCCTCACGTCACATGATGCCCCTGCAGGCTGCATGATGTCACTCTGTCGCTTCACGCTCCAAGCCGTATGACGTCGTCGCTGCACGCCGCATGCCATTGGATGATGTCGGATTATGCGACTGCCGGTCGCATGACACCGCTTTGTTGCTCCGCCGCTCTGCCACTTCACACTTCACGTTCCAAGTCGCATGATGCCGCTGTAATATGCGTGACACCGCTACACCGCTTTATGCCTCACGTCGCATGACGCCGCTATATGCCGCGTGATGCCGCTCCACCGATGCATGTCGCTTTGTTGCTTCACGCTCAAAGCCCCGTCACGCTGTTGTAAGTCGCATCACGCCGCACAATGCCGCTTCGCTGCATTACGCCTCACGTCGCATGACGCCGCTCTGCTGTTGCACGCTTCACGCTTCACGCTCCAAGCCGCATGACGTCGCTGCAAGCCACTTGACGTCGCTCCGTCGCTCCGTCGCTGCAGACCGCATGACGCCGCTGCAATCTGTTTGACTCCACTCCGCCGTTGCATGCCAAACGATGCTGCTCCGCCCCTTCACGCATCATGCTCCAAGTTGCATGACGTCGCTCCGTCGCTGCACGCCGTAGATGCTGCATATCACTGCATGATGCCGTTGCAGGCAATATGACGTCACTCCCTTGTTGTACGGCGCTCTACTGCTTCACGCGTCACGCGTCACGCTCCAAGTCGCATGACACCACTACAATATGCATTATACAGCTTCGCCGCTCCACTGCTTTACGCCTCACTTCGCAAAACGTCGCTCCACACCGTCATTTTTTCATTTATTATGCTTTGTTTTTAAAATTGAATCCATAATAAATACTTATTATTTTATGGTTGGATAATTAAATTGTCTTTCTTTTTCTATATTTTTTTAGTAAATATTATGTTTCGTTACATAACATTTCTCGTTGTTGTGCACGAACACGCTTACTAGTCATGAGCTAAAAGATTCAACAATATAACTTTTAATTCGTATTATTGATAATTAACTTACGGAATATTGAATTAACAAAATTAGACTATTCATACATCGATCTTTGATAAAAGAAAGAAATAATAAAATTGACAGTTGAAATCCGTACCTCATATCTTGAACTTTGAAATACAAATTTAGAAAAGATTGTGTTTAGTGAGGCGCAGCGTGCTTCTAAAATTTGTGTTTCCAATAAACAGTATGTCGAGTGGTTCGGAAAGTCAACCTCTTCAAAGCGCATTTATTTTTGTATTTAATCGCATCCTTATAAGATCTCGAGTCTCGAACAAAGTAGTAGAAAAGAATTTCAATTTCTATGTAATTTAGGCATTTAGCCCACCTATCAGTGTAGATGGTAGTTTGGCCTGCTGGCTCATCGGTCCGCACATGCTTATCTGGCTCAAGCATTATACTCACCCGATTCATTGTCATGGAGGGCCGGATAGGACCGGACTATGAGCTATGAAGTTGTACTCATGGGCTACCCATGAGCCGATTATAATATTGAATTAGATTGAGTCTTAGTATATGATGTAAGACGTGAATGTATTTTGCCGATTATAATACTGATAGCTGATTATGATATCAAATTATCAGATGATATTAATTTGAAATTCTAAAATTATCACAAATTTTATAATTCAGTAATTACAAATTGTACATTCAATAATAAAAAAAAATATTTTTTATTTGATGCGCTGGTGTTGTGATGCACTAGAGTATTGGACGGGCTTGTGCGGGTAGCCCATGGGCCGGGCTGTGAAGCTCATGGGTAGGCCGGACTGTCAATTTTAAGTCCACCTCTGCAGGTCGGGTAGGCCGAATATGACATTTTTACGAGCAAAATAGACGTCGGAATAGACAAAATACCCGCAGATAAGACCCATTGACATCCCAACCTATCATTCCTGGTATGTATTCCATTTCCATATAAACTAAATGAGACATTATTGTAATTAGTAATTAATAATTACTTGAGATGATTCATTGATTTGGTGGTGCAGACGAGGTGTCACCGTGTCAGAAAATTTAGCCCACCTCCCGTTCAATTTTGTTTGTTTACGTTTCCTTCCACATTGACCAACCATATTCTTACTCGTTATTAATTAACTTATAATAATTATATCATGGAGGATTATTAAAGTCAATAAAGCAATGTGATTTCGAAGAGGAAAAATATGCGTTTGAATTGTAATTAATCAAATAGAAAATCAGAAATAATTAAGAACACAAGTTGGAGTTCGTGCTATTCGCATACATGCAAACATATTATCACACTTCCACTTTTCTTTTTATATACAAGGGGATGACAATGTGTAGGATGGAGTACAAGTAGATTGAACTGTCAATGCAATTCTCTTATTCTTTTATCTAATTCATAGCGTGTTTCATAAGACAGATATAAGTAAAAAAATTTATCGTTAGCTTATCGAATATGAGTGTTGGTAAGATTTTTTACGTTAGCTAAACGGATAAGGATACGTGTGAGAGCTATTTCGTATCTGTTACCCTATAAATAAATATAAAATAATATATATAAATATAAATAAATATATACACTCTATTTTAAAATCTATAAATATAATTAATCTATTAGTAGTTTATTTTTATGAGACCATCTAATTATTTCTCCCCTTCTCAATAAAACTCTTAACTTTGAACAAAATTTTAAAGTTTGTCTTTTGAATTCTACCAAAATTAATTTCATCCAACTAATTATTTATTTAATATTATGATACTCTCATTTAATTTTTTTAAACTGTAAGTATTATTATAATGTTAGTCTAATATTTCACAATATATATTATTTTTTCTCTCGTTAATGTATATATGCACTACTTGCTCTCTTGTTGTGCTTGTGTTTATAAAAATATTAATATTAGGTGTGTTTGTGTAAAATATGATTTATTTATAAAACTAAAAAATTATTAATGTATATATGCACTTCTGATGAAGACAATTCAGATTATAATCCCAACGATAACTTGTATCGTTGAATAATCGTGCATGATAGATCAGAGAAGCATTACCTGGTTCAGGAGCTTAGTGATATTTTTGGTTTCAACGAAATCTATAATGAATCACAAAATTCGTCCAGTGATCCATTAGCACAAAACCGTGTCTTTAATTCGAAAGATCAGTTACATTGGACCACTAGAGAGTATCACATTACATGAAATATAGAGATTAAAAGGAAAAAAGTAGCACAAAGATGCTAACTATGAGTTGCAAAGATCGGAGATGTTTTTGGAGGAGGTATGTCGTATGTCCCAATGGTAATACTTTTTCGACAATAAAAACCAATTCATGTCCGCACACTTGTATCCAATCGATCACACGAGTAGATCATGCACAACTTGCCGCCAAGATAATTTTTTCGTGCAATTAAGAAGGAAGTGAACGAGGATACGGCCATGACAATTAAAAATGTCAGACATGTAGTTAAAGCAAAATTTTCTGGTGTCGATCCATCCTACACTAAGCTTTGGCGAGGCATGAAGTTAGCAATTATGAAAATATTTATAACTTGAGAGAGATCATATGCATTGCTTCATCGTTTTTTGAATGATATACAATCGACAAATCTGGGAATGAAGTATGTTATTTTGACGAATCCCACCAATCAGCCTGAAGTGGGTTACTTTCAAGCTGCATCTTGGGCATGGGGGTCGTTCATTGAGGCAGTAAAGTACTTGCGGCTGGTAATAAGCATTGACGCAAATTTCTTATCCAGTCATTATGAGAGAAGATTGTTGATGGCTTATGGTTACGATGCATAAAATCTGTTGATACTGTTGGCATTTGCATATTTATTACATCACATGACAATCTTAACTAAATATTTATTTAGAAAAAACATACGACGTTCAAATGATCGATCCGACTCGTTGAACATGATCTACATATTGAAATCTCCTTTGAGATCGAATTTTACATTTTTTTGAACTTTTTGATATTATAGAGAGGTGGAAAAATCGCTCGTATTGTTGGTCCAAAAACTGTTTGATTGACAAATTTTCCACCTCTCTGAAAAGTAGCAAAAAATATAAAATTGAATCTCTAAGTAGATTTCAATACGTAGTTCATGTTCAATGATTTGGATCGGACTTTTGAACATTGAAATTGAAGATATGAATGTGGAGCACAAACGATTTGGTGCTCCATGGAGCACCTATAACTTACCGAATGGGTGACGAGTACGAAATAGCACTTACGATATTCTTACCCGATAAGTTAAAGAAACATTTTTCTTACTCATACTCATATCCGATAAATTAACGAAAAATTCTTATCCATACCTCTTTTATAGGGAACGATACGGATCGGATAATCGATCAAAAGAATTCCATTTACAATCCTAGATACGCTATTATATCCGGCATTTATTACTTTTGAAATGTTTTTTACCTAGACATGTGCACACTGAAAGGAATCCATGATCATTTGAAAGTTATGCTAGTAGCTATCAGAGCTATTAGACCATTTTCATTGCACCTCAAATCTGATCTTAACCACAAATACATAATTTGCAACTATCAAAATTAATCGTTTTGTACGTGTTTTTGCAGATCTGTTAACAAAATTATGGCATGTCACAGTTAACAATCACATGACAAATATATAATTAAACAAATAAAGAATTAAACAGCTGTTTCCACACAAAAATTATAATTGAACAACTGACCACCGAAGGTGAACACTAGAAGTGCGATGCAAATTGTCTAATGGCTCTGGATAGCTTACTAGCCATATTTATTATGATATAATCAGTCTTCTATTGTTCTCTGTAGATGTATTTCATTTGATCGTAATATGTGAGATATATTACATTTTTGTACTTTTACAATCCCTTGATATCCTTTTGTTGTTGTTCTGATCTCATAGGTACGACGAAAATTCAGTACAAATTACCAAAACCAAACATTGAAATATCTAATTTGACTATGACCTGCACGGATTATTGTCAAATAATAAACCCAAAAAATAATAATCATCAATGACAGAGCAGTGTCCCTATTTATACTTCCCCTGCTCCTCTTACTTCTTTTCATCTTCCAATTCTTTTCTTCCAACCAAGCTTGCAACAATAAATCCAACCCACCATCCTCTATTAACTTTCTTTTCCTCTTCTTCTTCTAACCTCCAACCATCTCACCTACTAGAGATAAAGTAATCATGAAGCTGAGGCATGCATCTCTCTTTGTTGTACTTCTTCTTGTTCTTCTTCCCGTTGTTTGCAAGGGGAGACCAGAGCCTTCTCATTCAAAATCTACAACCAACCATGATCTATCTACAAGAAAACATGATCTAGAGGTATATGTCTCTCAAAAAAAAATTTTAAAAGTGCCTTTTGCTCTGTTTTGATATAAATTTGATAGTTTGCGTTGATATTGTAGACTCTTTGTGATTGCTTTTAATCAATTTATTCAATTGATGGAACTTCATCATAATTAACTAAGTAAAGAGTTCTCCAATCGATCTGTGCAAATGGTAGATACTGTTACATCGGCATCTGAATGTCGCATTTAGCTTATTGATGTAATTAACTTAAAATAATTTTTTTTTTTCTAATTGCCAAGAAAGGAGAAGAGACAAAAATTGAGAAATGCCAAGAAGGTGAAGGAGAAGGAGAAGGAGAAGGAGAAGAAGAGTGCTTGATTAGAAGGACACTTGTGGCTCACACGGACTACATCTACACACAAGGAAAACACAATTAATTAAAAAGATCAAGTAATTAATGACGGTTTATCATAACAATTAGTAGATTATGGAGATATTTTGCGTGTTTGATAACTATCCAAGATATTGTGTTAGTTGTATTTTCGCACGAGTTATACATATATATATATATATATATATATATATATATATGAATATATTTATTATATATTAACTTGTTCGCATCTGCTGTCCTTTGTGATGGAACCCTCTTTTGTGAGTTTTATGATTTGTGAATCGTCTGGTAAAAAAATTAAACATTTCAGATAACAGGTTACTGTTTTCTTCTTCTTCTAACAATTATTATTATTTTTTTTTTTGCAAAACACGGCCTTTATTCTTATTATAATAGGTTGACTTGTTGACATGAATAACATATTCTGGAATCTCTAGCTTACGTTCCAACTAATCTATTCCTCCAAACATCAATTATGACTTCATGTGGTGTTATGATTGATATATATATATATATATGCAAATACGATTACACAAATTGTGGACCATTGGATCACGCTTTGTGATTCGTGTGCACATGATGATTGAAGATCTAATGGTCCACAATTTCAAAGCACGTGTTTTGCAAAGCATAATAGCATTTATATATATATATATATAGAGCTATGCTATTATGCTTCAAGAAGCAAAAGGGAGTTATGCTTCACATATTCTCAACCATTCGATTTCATCATGACCAATCCTGAACTGTGGACCTAGAAACTTGAAAACTGAAAGTCAGTATACCAGCTAAACTAGATTTCCTAAGAGATTAATTGAGTTAAACATTTGAGTAAATTCTCAAGATATTTTTGAAATATTTTTACGAGATATCGGAGTCGAATCTCAGCCGAGTTAGAAACTTCTTATGAACGACTGGCGTAATACCGCTAGAAGTTCAATCTATCTAGAAGCTCTAAAGGCAACCGAGACGATTGAAGAGGTCCTAGGTGAAGAATCAGTCCTAACGATGTTCTGTGACTGGCACGAGTCACAAGATGAAGATGAGGATGATGATGAGCTCGAGATGTTGCAATTATTGGCAGCATTACCAAGAGAGAAACAGCCGGCGGAAGAAGATGCCGGACCAGTCTGGGATAAATACAACGATTCCAGTGAAGAAGAATGGGTAAACCCATTCTCTCAGAAGGATGGTAAGGAGGAGGCTGAGGAGGCTGAAACCGTTCTGGCAGCAATGAAATACCCGTTGCTCAAAAACCTCGACTCAAAAATAGAAACAATTCTCTCAACTAATTCCACAGCAACCGGACCTAGCAGACCGCGAGAGCCAATGATGGGACCCCCAATGTACCCACCAGGGAGTCTAAGACAAAACCATCAACAACTCGATGTCCCAGAAATAAGAGCTAGAGTTAATAGATTCAAAGGAGGGTTTGCACAACAAAGCAACGAAAGGTTCAACCTTCCTTCAGCGCAGGCGAACCAAGGCGCTATGCTCGTATTGCCTGAGGATATAGGGCAGTACAGTGATGTGATCTCCAGGTGGGAGTCAATCACCCTAAACCTTGTTAACGAAAGAAACTGAGCTGATAATAAAAGCAAGGTTATATACATAGAAAACTTGCTGGGAGAAATAGAGAAAAAGACATGGATCCAGTGGCGAATGGCATATCCTCAAGAGTATGAAGAACTGGTGAACATTGCCGATGATCCCCTAAATGTCATCTCCCAAGTCAGAAGAATAATCCTACTCGAAGATCCATACCAAGGTTCAACGGTAGAACAAGATCAAGCGTATAATGATCTCGAGAGGTTATCATGCAACAACATGAAGGACCTCTTTGATTACATGAATGATTACAAGGTCCTAGCAGCAAAGTCAGGACGTATGTATATCAGTCCTGAGCTCTCTGAAAAGTTTTTCAGAAAGATGCCCCCTCTAATCGGAAAAGAATTAGAAAGAGCGTACATGGAGAAGTACCCGGGGAGCACTGTCGGAGTACTGCCAAGAATTAACTTTTCATACCAGTACCTGGCAGAATCATGCAAGAGAGCAGCGCTACAAAGAAGTTTGAAAGATCTATCTTTTTGTAGCAAAATCCCAATTCCAGGCTACTACCAGAAGAATAAGAAGTATGGGATTAGAAAAGCAAAGACCTATCGCGGAAAACCACATGAATCTCACATAAGAGTATTCAAGAGAAAGAACGCGGATAAGGTGAGAAAGTGCAAATGCTTTATTTGTGGTGAAGAAGGTCACTTTGCCAGAGACTGCAGAAGAAAACAAGGTAACATTGCAAGGGCTGCAATTGTTGAGAACCTTGACCTAGATGATGATTGGGATATCTTGTCTGTTGACCAAAACGAACCGGATATTGACGCTATATGCTCACTTTCGGAGGGTGAGGTTGGCAACGCAAGAACAGTTATCATGGAACTTGGAGATACACCGTTTGAATCAATCTTTATGCTCCAAGAAGAAACGCCATCATGGCGAAAGCAACCAAACCTACCTACTGAAATGAAGAATTGTGAACATTCATGGGAGGATAATGGTGAAATACCACGAGGTTGCGAAAGGTGTAACTGTTGTCTAGAGACGACGAACAGCAAAATGAGGGCGCACTGTGCAAAATACAAAATGACTGTGTGTCCCATGTGTTCAAGGTTTGTATTAGGAAGAAAATCATGATAAGAACACAAAATCTAAGTCCTTATGATAGCAAGGATGAGCTTATCAATGAGCTTTTAAGCTATATCCAGTATCTCCTAGCCGAAAACACGAGATTGAAGGATCAATTGTGGGAAAATGAGCTAGTAGCAGACATGGCTAAGCTAGATATCAAAGGCAAGCGTAAGGTGGTGGGAGAAGAAGTAGAAATCGATTCAGATGATAGTGATGAACCCCCACCAAATATTGCATTTCCTAAGAAGGCCAATCCAAACCAGAACCTTATAATAAAAGAGATGGCCAACAAACTCTCAGATGACGAGATCAACACTGCAGTCCCAGATCCTAGAAAAGGAAGGAGGGTAATCAACAGACTATACAACATTGAACTGCAGTTGGAAATACCAGGGGTGAATCCTTTTAAAATTCAGGCGATATTAGATACAGGCGCTACGGTGTGCTGTGTAAACCAAGAATTTATACCCCTTGAAGCCTTGGAACCAAGTTTATATCCTATACAGATAAATGGGGTAAACTCTCAGCAAATCGCAAACCTGAAACTGAAGAATGGGCAGATGTCTATTGAAGACAACAAATTCAGAATCTCATTTACATATGCATTCTCGATGGGCAAGGAATGAGGTGTCCAAATGCTAATTGGATGCAATTTCATCAGGGCAATGCAAGGCGGACTGAGAATTGAAGGGCAGATGGTGACATTTTACAAAAATGTAACAACAATAACCACCAGGGCAGATGCTGAGATAATTTCTCAGGCAGCAGTTAAAGAACTTGACCTATCCGAGCTTAAATACATAGAGGTCAAAGAAGCCGTTGCCTATAACTGTGGTGATGAGTCACCATGGTTCAAGAATAAATTCAGAGACCTGCTAGGAAGACTAAAGGAGCAGGGCTATATTGGAGATGACCCGGTTAAACACTGGGCGAAAAATCAAGTAACATGCAAACTGGATATCATAAATCCAGATATCACAATTCAAGACAAACCCTTAAAGCATGTTACTCCAGCCATGAAGGAGCAGTTTGACCGGCATGTGCAAGTGTTACTAAAAATTGGAGTAATCAGGCCGAGTTCAAGCAAACACAGAACTATGGCGATAATGGTAAATTCGGGTACAACAATAGACCCGGTTACGAAAAAAAAGGTCAAAGGCAAGGAGCGCATGATTCAACTACAGAACGCTCAACGATAACACGCATAAAGACCAGTATAGTCTTCCAGGTATCAACACAATCCTGAAGAAAGTGGGAAATAGTAAAATATTTTCCAAATTTGATCTAAAGAGCGGCTTTCACCAAGTTGCTATGGATCCAGAGTTGATACAGTGGACTGCATTTGTAGTTCCAGGCGGATTATACGAATGGTTGGTCATGCCCTTTGGATTGAAGAATGCGCCGGCAATTTTTCAGCGCAAAATGGATAATTGTTTTCGAGGCACAGAAGAATTTATAGCCGTCTACATAGACGATATACTGGTGTTCTCAGAAAATGAAGAACAACATGCTGAGCATATTTCAAAAATGCTTAATATTTGTGAGAAAAATGGGCTTGTACTTTCGCCCACAAAAATGAAGATTGCGGTTAAGGAGATTGAATTCCTTGGAGCAGTGATAGGCAACAGAAAGATCAAGTTGCAACCGCATATCATTAAGAAGATCATAACCTTTGAAGACGAGAAAATGAAAGAAAAGGCAGGGTTACGATCATGGCTAGGCATACTAAACTATGCCAGAAACTACATTCCAAACCTTGGTACACTTTTGGTGCCATTATACTCAAAAACCAGTCCTCATGGTGACAAACGCATGAAACCTTCAGACTACCAGTTGGTAAGAAAGGTAAAGGATTTGGTACAAAACCTACCAGACTTGGAATTACCACCTCCCAATTCTTATATTGTAATTAAGACAGATGGCTGCATGGACGGCTGGGGCGGTGTGTGCAAGTGGAAGAAAGGTAAAACTGACCCTAGAAGCACAGAAAGAGTTTGTGCTTATGCAAGCGGGAAATTCCCGATCGTGAAGTCAACTATTGACGCAGAAATACACGCTTGCATGGAGACATTAAAAGCACTCAAAATTCACTATCTTGATCAAAAGGAGATAACCCTCCGAACAGACTGCCAGGCTATTATTAGCTTTTACAACAAATCTGCACAGAACAAACCGTCAAGAGTAAGATGGATTAGTTTTGTAGATTTCGTTACAGGGACGGGAGTCCAAATAAACTTTGAGCACATTGATGGCAAGCTCAATGTTTTGGCGGATTCATTGTCAAGATTGGCAGTTAACATGATGAGTGCTAAGCTAGATGAACAAGTCTCTAGCATTCTGGTACAACTAGAAAGTGCAATTAACGAAGTAATCGAAGCACCTCAGGAATCGATTATTCGTGAACTAAGTAGTACCATCGAGAAGATTAATCTTCTCATAGGCCGGAAAACGGCCTAGTAGTCATGAATTCGTGATGCGGAAGTGGTGGACCGCACAAATAACAACATTTATCTAATAAATGTGTTATCTTATTTTTAATTTTTACAAGTATGGAAGGACTTAGAAGGATAATAATAAGTAGTGAACCACGCAAAGTTAAGCAGGCTTTCGTTGAAGCAGAGAGATGGGAAGCTCTAGGTGGTCAAAATGCGAATCTGGCGAGATACTCACAAATTACTGAAGACACATTTGTACAATACCCACGAACTATTGAAGAAGACGGGGTATTACATGCAAGGTTGTCAGAACTGTATAAAGATCAAGCTCATAAGGCTTGTGTTCAAATAGAGATACTCATAGCAATGAAATATCTACAAAAGGCGAGACTTGAAGCAATAGCAACCAAGGACAACTGGGCCAGTGACGTGTTGGGTACTGTACCAGCATAAAAGCACTAATTGATTGCCATGATAATCTGCTTTACAGCTATAGGAGCACCCATTATTAAAGATTAAGGACTAGCTTGGTGGGGTTCTATGGATAACCACTAGCTTTTTAGAAAGTATATGCTTTTCTAGATGCCTCCTTAGTGTGCTGGAGCATCTACTTTTCTGAGTGGTTTTACTTTTCTTTTTTTTTGGATGTCGTCTAGTGTGTCGACGCATCTTTTTCTCTGAGTGGAAGACAAGAGTAAGTGGAAACCTCTTTATTAGCATGACGATGGGGCCCAATGAGCACCCAATGCAATAATAGAGATTCTCTTCTCAAGTCTATATATTGTAACATCTTGTGAAGTTGCAAGCACATCAGAACATATCTGAAAGCTTACTTCTTCCAGTTCAATAAAACAATCTAAGTTTTCAAAATTCTCTCTAAGCCTTAAGTTTCCAGCACATAATTTGTCCGAGAGCTTAAGCCGATCTAAATCTAATTTCCGCGCGGATCCCCCGTTGGTATCAGAGCTTGAAGTTATTCCTTTGGATTTCTTGTTAGTAATGACTTTCTAAATTCTTTCATAATTTCTAGGAAAACAGGAATGGAACGGTCAAAAATTTAATTAAGTTGAGAAAAGAGAAGGGTTAGTTAATACCGAAAAGCTTGAAGTTTGGGAGACGTGTACTTAGTATAGGCGATAAAGAGGGAAAAAGTACCCAAAGGAGGGGAATAGTACCATTACATTCGTAATATTAAGAAGGCACCCAAATGAATGGCTAGAAAGTTTTAATCTAACGATTTTAAAAGCATGAAGCACAAGGTCCATATGCTTCATGAAGCACGATAGCATCTCCCATATATATATGCAAATACGATTACACATATTAGACTCCACTAACGGAAGCTGTCGTGGAAATTTTTTTTTCTTCTAAAGTCATCATAATAATTCATCTATCACAGATTATCGGAATTTAGGCGTGGTGAGCTTTCCGTTAAATTTTTATGTGAAAAAAAAAAGAGAGTGATTAAATCCTAAGATACATTAAAATTAAGTGACTAGAAATGAATCACTAAAAATTCAGTAACCAAATAAGAATTAGTACAAAGTTTAGGTACCTCTGAAAAAAATTACGCTATGTATTTTGTATACTTTGAATTTTGATGCTGGGTATTTTTTTTGTTAATAAAGTTTTTATGATGCTCTCTCTTGGTCATCATCTAAAATAGATTTAAAAGTCGTCCGTGTCCAAATGGGACACGGATGGAATTAGATGAATTAAACAAAGGATTTTCATTAGTTTAAATCTCTTTGATTTTCTTTCAGGGTTTAAATATGACGAATTATTTTTTTACATATTGTATAGAAAATATTTTTTGACACATTATTGATCCGCAAATCATTTAATTGCACAAACATATTATGTTTATGGAAAATAAACAGTCAATAAATAATATTTACTAATATTTTGTAATGTAATGCATATGGAAAATGAAGAGTTTATATTTTTTTCATAAAATCACGTAAAGTTATATCATTTATATAATTTCACATTATATATATGTTATAAATAAACATACATAATATTATTATGATAAATGTATGAAAACATTATTTATGGAAAATGAAGAGTTTATATATTTTCATAAGGAAATGTTTCGCGGATCCAACTTCGATACCGTCAGCGATATCAACTGGACACGTCCAATTGAGTTCCGACGAAAATTTATTTTACTTATGATGCATATTGTTTTCGTTATTATGCATGTTGTTTTCGTTATTGTGCATCTAATAACATGCATAACAGTTAAATACTTATGATTTATATGCTAAGTTCAATATGTTTTTTTTATTCTATTTATGATTTATTATGAAAATTTATTTTACTTATGATGCATATTATTTTCGTTATTATGCATTTTGTTTTTGTTATTGTGCATCTAAAAACATGAATAACAGTTAAATACTTATGATTTATATGCTAAGTTCATTATGTTTTTTGTTATACTTATGATTTATTATGTTTTCGTTATTATGCATGATGTTTTCGTTATTATGCATGTTATTTGTATTATTTTGCATGTTATTTACTTGCATAATAACAAAAAATAACATGCACAATAACAAAAACAACATGCATAATAACTAGAACAACTTTTCAAAATAAATGCAACTGGATTCGTCTAGTCCGCATCGATGAGCTTACCAATCCGCGTCGGTGAGCATAGCGACATTCGTTTTCAGTGGAGAGTCCGATCAATTATATGCATAATAACAAAAACAATATGCATAATACAAAAAACAACATGCAAACTGAATTCAACTGGATCTATCCTGTTGGTATCGATGGTGGTATCACTGAAGGTATCGATATATCAACTCCCTTTTCATAAAACCACTTAAAATTATATCATGTATATAATTTCACATTATATATACGTTATAAATAACTACATGTAATATTATAATGATAAACGTATAAAAACATTATCAGTTTTATTGGATGAGCGAAGCTTGAAATTTACTTGTAGTCGTCTTTATATTTTGTACATTTTATATTGTATATTGTTTTTTCTCTTGTTAGCAAATATGAAAATATATAGTATTGAATATTATGTTAAATATTTTGATTTTTGCCAATCGATGATTTGTTGGTGCAATTCAATTAGGCAGAGTCAAAATAACTGAGATTCTAATTTAAATAATTGCAATAATCTCTGTATAAGACATAAGCTAATTAAATAGCGGAAGTGGTTTACTTGGTATCATGTTTGGTCTTGACTACCTCTTAAGCGGTATCACTAGTTTGAGCTCTATGCTAACTTTTTTCTTTAGCCTCGAACTGATAGCTTACGAGTCCTTTCAAGAAGACACAAGTGTTATTTTCTTTTTATCAAACTCAAGAATGAAAGATGAGGTATTTTTCTTTAATGGAGAGAAAAAAATAGAGTCTACGTGCAACATATGCACATCTAAGACACTCATATTCCTTGAAAATCCAACGCTTAAATACTAGTGTCTTTTTGTATCTTGAAAAGATCTGATAGTTATGATAAGATCTTGTATCACTTGATATCTTAACAATATATCATATCTTTATGAAATCTTAGCAAAATTTCGTATCTTTTTTAGATCTTAGCAATATAATGCCATCTTTAAAGATCATGACATCATTTTCGAGAGCGGTTCAATAGCTCGTGGATAGCGGTTCAATAACAACCTCTTCTCTGGTTGCTTGTGGGATTGCGCTTCTCTGAGTTACAAGAACAACAAATGGGAAGTCCAACTGTTGTGGCCGGTGCAACAGTCTGAATGGGATACAAACTCTCATTGGATAATACAACCTCACATGAACAAAGAGTTTACATTCGGAGAGGATACTTCGGCACGGGCCGGAGATCGGGTGTGGCTTGGAGATCTACTGGTATCAATGCTTGTAGATAGGATCGAGTCTGGAATTGCGAGCTTCTCTAACTCAGAGCTGAGTCCCTTCTAAGCATTCCCTGAAAAGGTACCGAAATTCTTACCAATTATTATCAGTTCTGAAGTTGTAAGTTGAACTGATTCTTACAACTTAAGTTCATGACCATATGAAACTCAAAACTGTTCTGTACTGACTATTCAGTATTGTTGGGGAGAACAAAGGGTCTATACTTACTGTCTGGTACTGACTATTCCGTACTGTTGGAGAGAACAAAGGATTCATATTGGTGCAACTTTCAACCAACACACTGTGAATATGCCTGGCAATAGGCATGTTGGACTCTTGTTCCATTTTTTGGGAGGACAATTGGTACAGGTAAGATGAGGTATCTTGTATTGGTTTCGTTTTCTAGGAGAGCAATTGGTACATGAAGGATGGGATGCATGCCTCATCAAGGAGGTTCAAGAGTGGTTTCAGAGAGAGAACTGAAGATGCATCAAGGAAGAAAGCTGCAGTAGCTCAAGAGGATGGGACGACGGTGCATTGAATACAACCTTCAACAACAACGGATTGTGAGGGATATCTTAGATAAACAGTACGACACAAAGAGTTCTTGTCAGCCTGGTGACGACTAACAACCAATTGTGATCGTATTTTATCTTTAATTCTAGAATATTTTAATTCTTGATGCTTGCAACTCTTTTCTTCTTTCTCTATTTTTTCTTTTCTCTCATGTACAACTTTTTTTATTGTTAAAAAAAAAATTCTATAAAACAAAATCTTACTCCTAAAAAAAATTAACACTATTTCGACCTAAAATGGACAAAGCGCGAAAGATGGGCCACTTTCGCTGCGGTGGGAAATGCAACTTCATTTTTCAAGCTAAGACAAAATCTAGAGATACACAACGGCTAGTTAATGAATTTTGTAAAAGTTTAAAAATGAGTCTGTTAGACTGTTACGGACAAATCTTTTAAACACAAATTAATTATAATTATATAGTTAAATTAATTTTGCATCAATAATGTACAATCAAGTTAATTCATTAAGGTACATAAATATGAAAGATACAATCAAGTTAATTTGTTATCGGGCCACATAAACGTGAAGACATGAGAGCGTTGAAAGATATGATTACTACGTTTATTAGAAAACGAATATGAAAGGTACTTAATCACTTCTTTTAACTCAATCTCATTTATCAATCAAACATGCAAGTATTTTACTGTTTTATTTATCTGAAAGATTGACTTTTAGATGCAGCTTTTGTTCGTGACCAGGAGTCGAGATTTTTTGAGTGTGAGAGTGCTTGTGAGCGTTATGTATTGTCGGTTGTCACTGATGTAATGTTGTGACTTATTTTGTATTGAACATGATATATTTTGAAACATCATAGAATATTTATGTGATTTATGTGAATTTGTATTGTATGTGATATGTTATATATATGCTGGTTGTTTAGCATTGCGTATGATTTATTATTTGTTGTTAAATATGTTGCGCTGTTAAATAAGCATATGGTTGGCAGTATTGGGTTGGCCACAACAAATCCAGCTTTTCTGTTAAAAAAAATATAACAATTATTGCCGGTTGTAAAATTGGACCCGGTGAGAACAACGACATTTTGTTGCCGGTTGTATAATAGAATCCGGCAATAAAAGGAACTATCATTGCCGGTTTCCTGTTAAAAACCGGAAATAAATGGTGTCATTGTTGCCGGTTTTTAGCTTAATAACTGGTAACAAAACACCTCCTTTATTTCCGGTTGCGATAGTATTAACACCCTCTCCATTAATGCCGGTAGGAAAACCGACAATAAAGACAATAAATGACCGGCATTGAAGCCGTTTTCTGTGATAGTGTCTACACCCGATTTTAATATAACTGACGTAAAAAAGTTGCAGAAGAACTTTTTTGCCGCAGTGAGAATTTAGTATAATCTTCCAAAATTTTACCCAATGATAAAATATTTATGAAGCAGTAATCGAATAAGATTTAAAATCCATCACAACTCTTCAAATAACACGCATTCATCCAATAAAAACGCATGTGGCTTCTTTTCTTAGTAAAAAAAGGTGGCAGACCCTCCGTAATTTAAAAAAATATATATCAAGAAAAATGCAATTCAGTACAAAAAATACTGGTCAGGAGTAGATACATCGTGAGTGCACCATTTGATTGTGCACTCATGATTTGAATCATTGAATCAATGGCTTACATTTTCTCTTCTTAAATTATTTGAAAAGAAAAAAATAATAAATTATTAAATTATTAAAAAATAGAATGTAGTTCATTCATCAAACAGTTTAAATTTTGATCATGAGTATAAATCAAATATTACACCTCACGAGAGTACCACTCCCAACCTCAAAAATACTGTTTTAGATAACCAAAGAAAACTTAATAGCCAACAGCCACATATCTTAGGTTGTCATGAGACGAAAAGCGATTAAAGCATATCTTAGCAAATATACTAAAAAAAAGGGTACGTGCTCGGATTTGGAAGAACGATTAAAAGCTTAATTAGCCAAAACACACTCATAATTGAACTCACAATGTACAAGGCATGTATGTATTATTCCCAAGCGGTCCCAACATTATTGTCACACGAGAAAATTTAAGAATTATCAATACCCACTCATGAATTACATCAATATATAATGAAATCAAAATCTGCTTCAATATGTACCATTATTTTTCCCTTGAAATACCAAACTGTTTGTTAATTGGCACCATTTGAACAATTTCCAAGTTTGGATTAATTTATCAAATCCACAATATTAGAAAAGTGATTGCTTACAACAGCAATGAAAACCTAAAACAAACAAATCCAAACCTCAATTAAGGTGGCGGTAGGAGCCTCGTCCCGATTGATAGTTGCATGCACAAAGCAATACAAAGAGCAACAATGGCCATGGTTTTTGCACTGAGATACTTCATAATCTCCGTTCCCCTCTCAAGCACCTCTTGTTTCACAGTTCCATAACCACTCTTTGCTCCATCAGCTAGCTTTTTCATTAAGAAATCAAGGAACGACTTCACCATTTCAGCGGTGACTCGTCCGGTGACATCCAACACGAGCCTTCTATTGGACAAGATGGAGCCACCGTTGCTGCTGCTATTAGTTTCTGGTTGCGAGACCGGAGGCGCACCCGGTTGACTAATCTCGGCCTTTCTGCTGTTGCTACTTACACTGGGCCCATTAGTAATAAGGAGCTTATGTGAGCTCTTAACTAGGGTTTCTACTGCACCATTGCAAACTGACACTATCAAGTCCTTCACCTTTCCCTCGTTTTTTGGATTTGTTAAACTGGCAATTATTTGATCACATGTGCTGGAGGCAAGGCTTTTGTTGAGATATATCTTGACGGCACTACTCACAAACACTTGGATGCAGTGTGCAACAAGCTCCTTACCTTTTTCGCTGCTGAATGCCGAGACCCATCCCTCGATGCCCTGCCCCCCTTTCACCGAATAATACGCCATTACAAGATTTCTCGCAAATGACCCAACCACAATTGATACGAATCCGGCACCTGCACTTGTGGTGAATTTCTCAAACAGTTGCTCCAAGAACGGTTTTGATTTGGGATCAGTCATTGCACTTATAGCAGAAGATGTTGTTGCACAAGTTATCGTACTTGTAACACCTTTGATTACACCTTTGGTTAATGCCTCCGTAGCCTTGGAAATCCCATTTAGAAAGTCTTTCGAAGCCGTGATTTTCGAGAGTTGGCGTAACGACTTTGGAACTTCATCACTGTCAGACAGAAGAAAACGGTTGAGGTCTGACGAGATGATAACAATGGAGTCAGCTGATGATGACATGGCGTTGGACAACAGGATCAAAGCTTCTACAAGCCTTGTGACGCGTTTCGCTTTTCGTGCCACCGCCGGTAGAGTGAGAACCTTGTATGCACCATAGCTAACCGCAACGAATCCACCAACCACAAACCACCTCCGGTGCCTTCGGGAGAAGGAGATTGCTGCATCCAGGGAAGCTTTAGAGAAATATACCAGCCACTGCCCCTGTTGGCGCGAAAAGTCAACTGCCAGGTTGATGGAGCTCGTCGGTAACAGTTGGAGGTCAAGGGCAGCCTCCATCGGAGATATTTGCCGATGCACCAAAGCCATGTTTTGGGTTTCTGATTTCTTTTGGAGCTTCAGACCAGATTCGGATTAAGAGAGGGAAGAATATGGCTTCATCATGTCATGTGTTTTATAGAGAGCACAAAGAAAGAATTTTTGATGAACCTAGATGGAAAGAAACGTTGTTGTTTGTACAACCACTTGAAAATTTATCTTCATCATGGTCCTCTTTTCGTTTATTGAGATAATATGAATTATTAAGAGGGGAGATCTGCAAATATCTGATGGTTTTAAAAATCCTTAAAAGGGGACGTGCAGAGACAACGGAGAAAAGTAAATATCTTTAAAATTAAATTTGTTTGTGAACGCCTCGACTACTCTTTTATTTTTCTCATTCTTTCACTGACATGTGAGATTAGAAGAAACGAAACCCATATGTCAGTGAACAGGTGCGAATTGGGGATATCTTTTTCTTTTCCAGTTTGCTTTCTGGATCCTTTCCTTGTATTGCGGGACCCGGTGGAAAGAGATGTAGTGCAGAGTCATGCACGAATTTTGTGTAATAGACCTTTTCCGTTGTTTTTCTTCGACGGTTGAATCAAAATCTCTCCAATTCTGAAATAAACTGGGCTATCCTTTATTTTAAAATATTTAATTGATGGTGATCTCTTTTATTAAATAGAATTTAGATGAATTATAATAAAGAAAACAATCAAATAAAATTGTCAATCACACGATGTTATTTTTCTAAATAAAAAGGAGCGTATCTGACTTACAACTTGAGGAAAACAAAGCTGATATTGTATTGGCCTCTGTTTTTCAATTTTCCCTGGTTCTTCGTATATTTTTTAATTTATTTATTTTGATACATTCTCTGTCGATGAGTTACTTTTTCTGAAACTATTCTCTAGATATCTTTAGGTCATTCATAATATTCAACGTCACTTTACATTAACAATTCAAGATTTTAAGTAAAACAATGAGGGTCATTTGTGGTGCTTGTTACCTTGTTTAAAATCTTGAATTGTTAATGTAAAGTTGGATGCTGCTTGCTAGGGCATGACGCATGAACATGTTACCCTTTGTTGCCTCACAATGCACAAATGCACCGAGTGTGTATGTTCCATGTATATTTGAGAGATGCAATCCCAAATGGTCATGTACTGCTACCTCAGCCAGCCATTTATACAGAGTCACATGCCTCAGAACTGCTGCAACATATTATCATATACTGTCAGAATTTTAATTATTAACGTAGTAAGATATTTGTGTGTGTGGCAAATCACTCCCACAAAAGTATTTATTTTTTTACGTGAATTTATCACAAAACAAACTATAGACCGAAAAAATTGTTTCTTTCCACGAAAATTATATTTGCTTCCACAAAAATAATTTAATTTTTCAAATATTATCTCTATCTTCCACAGAAGAACACTACCTGTAGAAATACTCTAAATTTTTTAAGCGGAAAAGTTTCCGCCAAACTTCACAGAAATTTCTCTCCGTCTTCTTCCAAGTATTACTTCTAAATATTACACACTCTCTCTTCCTTCACAGAAACTTCACAGAAATTTCTTACCATCTTCTTCTTTTCATCTCTTTTCCAAAATCAAGCACAAGTTCAGCAAGGTCTCCTATGCTGACAGAAATTTCTTTTTCACTTCTTCTTTTCGTCTCTTCTTCTTTGTTTTTCATATTAACTTTTAATTTTTGTATTCTGCAGAGAGCCCAGAAGAGACTGGGTTGGCAACGTCGGTAATAGCGAGCAATATATCAGCATCGGGGAACTTGGCATCTCTCTTTATTGCTATGAGCTCACTGATTGGCATCTCTCTTTCTTGCAGATATTATGTGCATTCAAGTTTTCTCATGTCTAAGCTAGACTCAGACATACCTGTCAGTTATGTACAGACAACTATAATACGGGACAACAACTTTTGGTCTATGGGTTTACAAGCTTTTTATTTTGCCACGACAGTCATGATACTTGCTCGTAATTGTTATTATGACAAATAAAAGTTGGTTAATTAAATTTGTGCAGATAATGATACTACTGACAAAAATAATATATTTCACGAACATAAATAACGGTTCTACTGACAGAAATAATATCATGACGAAAAATAATGTTTCTAAATTCATAAAAAATATGCAAATAAATAATAATATGTTGATAATACAATTATTTTCGTGGTAACTTTTGAGTCATTTTTGTTGTATTTTGAATTATTTCCGTGCAAATATCATGTTAATGTGTCATTTTTGTAGAGTTGATTGATTATTTACCTCTACACGTATCTTATGTAATCTCAGAACTTATCTCTAGCTAGTTCTATAGCTAAGATTCTCAAGATTTCAAAGATGAACATAGTCTAAAAAGACGTAATCGCAGTACTAACCCTGACTCGATCAATTGCATCTTTTCAGTCTATGTCTCTTGAAAATCCTGAGAATTGTTGTCGGTTTGCTCCTCTCGTATGGAATCCCCTACAGAAACACAAAAATATAAATAAAAAATAATTAGTACTCTACAATGCATAATAAAATTCCAAAGAAAAAATAAATTAAATAACATATTATTCTTTAAGGTGAGAAACTGATCTCTCTCTTTAAGTTGAAATACTTGAAACACTTTATTTTCGTCAAGTGCCTTGATAGGTGTAATCAATCATTCTATGGTTGGCGTTTCACCTATTAGTTGTGCTTCACCTACAAAAGTATTGTAAAATAATTTTGATTAACTCGCCATGTCATGCTATACTAGAATAGTAAAATACTTTAAAGGTATGTACATATCATAATTGGTACTCTTATTTGGGTGATATAAGATAGTGTTTTATACATATTTTGATTATCTCACTTTGTTGGATTTCGACGAAGAACCAACAATTAAAACTTATCCTACATTGATTTAACTATTCTCAACTATTTCCAACTATCAATTTTTTTAAACCATATAACTACCAAACAACACAAGCATGTTTCTAACTATTAGATTATTGTAGGAACTAAACAAAATAAATAAAAAATTACCTTCTAAAAGAAGAGTGGACATGGAAGGGGTAGAGAAGTACCGATAAAAACACATAAATAACTAATAAGAAAATTACATAGAATTGCTCGCAAGGTATTCATGAAGTTTTCTAGACAAATCGTGCATTCTTATCTAGAGTTGGTTTCATTTACACTCATTTTTTTATCAGATAAAGAGAAAACACCAGTGGTCTGTATATTTTGTATGTGTTTTAAAAGATCCTTAAACTACAATACTAACAGAAATACAAACAATTTAATGCAATACTTGACGTATGTAAAGCATAGTGAAAATATAACAAATAAAATTAAAAAGACTGCTTTCACCCTAAATTTATTTTTTACTTAGATAACAAATTCATCTTCATACGTAGAGACTTTTGTTCATTTAAAGTCCTTAGAAACAAAAAATTTACAACGATACAAAAAGCATGATCTCCTATTAGGGTGTTTTCCAAGAAATTATCCCACTCTTCTGATGGAACATATAGTGCCACCAAATAGAGCAGGTATTTCAAGAGAAAGAACCTAACATGAGAGAACGATATTTTATCGTAAATATGTATTGATTAAACACCTTAAAGGAACAAAAGCCTCCACCAACAAAGAGGAATCTACTACCTATGTGAAAAATAGGTTAATTAATTATTCTTTAGGGTGAAACACATGGGCTCTTTAGAGTGATACCAGACTTTTAAATTTCTATCGTTGGATATTCACCATATTTAACCTACATCAAGTATTGTACCAACTTATTTGTTTTTATGTGTGTTTTGTATTTTAAGGACCATTTAAACCACATAGAAAGCATACGGGTCGCTGGTGTTTTATCTCTAGCTGATCAGAAAATTAGTGCAAATAAAATCAACTCTAGAGAGGAATGTACGATTTGTCTAGAAAAATTTTCAAACGCCTTGCGAGCAATTCTATGTAATTATTTTGAACTTATTTATTTTCACTCCTCTTGCATATTGCATCTTCATATTTTTCCTATCAAAAGATAAATGATCTTAAATTATTGAAATCCTAACAACATTGCACTCACCTTCTAATATTTTTCTTTACACAAAAGTTGTTGCTATTTCCTTGCACATTTAACTATTAAACTACTGTAGGAACTAACAAAATGATTAAAAAATTACCTCCTAAAAGAAGTCAGGGCAGACGACGCGGCGAGATGAGCAAAACGAGAGATAGGTGGGGGACAGGGATAATCCGACGGAGTTGATCATTTTCATGTCCATAACCTCTCTGTCACCTACAAAGCACGACAGACCAACTATTAAAGAATAAAATCAAAATAGAAGGATTTGCATGCAAACTACAAATTTCAACAAAGAGATGCATGCAAATTACAAATTGCTAGAAGGGGTTGCATGCAATATTACTTTAAATTCTAAATCATACAATAAACACCTCACGCAAGAAAGCCAAAATCAATTACCTTAAGGTGGCGAAAGGAGAACAACACGAGAGGTGGAACTAGCGGCCGGGCGACAAATAGAGAGAAAAATCAATCATGTCAGATCACCTCGCGCCTCTAGCAGAGACATATCTGCCAGAGGTGTGGAGGCAACAAGAGGAGGAATGAGAGGCAAAAATTTACAAAGTTGAGAAGGTGGAAGGCGACTCGAGGAGGAAGAAGAAGAGAGGTGAAGAGAGAAGATGAGGAAGATGTTTTTATACATAAGGTTGGGATAGGGCAACGGTTATTAAATTATAAGTTCATGCAAACGTCATGTAGTACTAAAGTTTTGATTTAAATATAAGTTCATACAAACACAACTTCATAAGTTCTAATTAAAAGTGTGAACTTCATCCCCGTCTTCCGCGATCACGAGCACGCCCATGATCATAGTCTGATGGAGTGAAGGGCTCCGGTGCTCTAGGATTTCTTCTCGTGTGCCTTGGCTCGGGTTGTGATACGTCTTGGTTGGCGCCTTGACTCGATGACCCGGGTTCAAATTTCCCATGAAGCGACGATTGTCCCATCTCTCATGTATCCCCTTGTGATAATTGAAAGTGCGACTGTTCAAACAAAGGATCTTCTGGAATCTAACTTGCATGCTCTCCATCAACTAATCGATCCAACCACTCATATTGTTTTGGTCGAATAAGCACATGCTTCGCTAACGTCGGCTCCAAGTCTTCATCGGTGAATATGTGTTCTTGCATCAAATTGTTAATAATGTGCCCATGTTAATGCACATCTTCAATATTGCCCCGACATGTCCTAAGAACACGCTTCTCAAAAGCTTTCATTGCTCGATTCGTCAAAGCTTCAATGACATCTCTAGCAAGAGACTAATTGAAATCAGCTACAAAAATATTTATGGACAACAATAATACATTAATTATGAACTCTCGAGACTCATATAAAATTTGTTCAAGCCATTATCGTTTGTTGCACGACTTCACCACGCATGGTGAAAGACTGTTGAAGTAGTGGCGTGGTGTCATGACGCGCCGGTTCATAAGCTCATTTTGCAGTTGATCAACGCCACAATACAATTCTCATTCTCTCGTGATTGAATCATGTCAAGTAATGGTTCTATGCCGATTCGAGAAAACCGTGTCTGATGGCAAAGAAAGAAAGAAATTTTGGAGATTTTATAAAGAATGAGAGAAATGAAGAGAGAATGGACTGGTTGCATTAAAACAGAAAAAAAATCCTAAGAAATTTATTCCTTCGCAGGACGGGTTATAAATTGTAAATATAGGAAAGAATTAGGGGCACAATATTGCAGAAGAATAAAATAAAATTAGCGCCCCTCGGTTGTTAAGAACTTGGGAGTTCTCGGGTTGTCTCAGCATCAGTTCGCCACATTAGAGGCGCGACAAATAATGGGCCCCTAATTTTATTGAAAAAATGACCTAGTGAAATTCGAACCGAAGTCGTTTCAAACAAAGCAACCCAAGCAATTGTGCACAACCGCAAGACCATTCTTATTTCTCATTTAATCTCCAACAATAGTATGTTATGTACTAATAATATGGCAAAGACTTGCATACTCCACCAAAGTACCCAGTGCATCCAACTCCACTAATCACATGTATTCTACTTTATAATAATATATATAATAATTTTACTTTTCAATTTTCTAAATTGAATTTCACCAATCACCACTAGCCGAAGTACGCAGGTATACCCAGCTAGTGAAGCACCTAATTTTTTTCCCTAATAATATTGCTATTTATTTTATCGGATGTCATTAATATTTGGCAAAGACTTGCATACTCCACCGGAGTATCCAATGCACCTAACTATACCAATCACATATAATCCACCATATAATAATATATAATAGTTTAACTTTTTCAATTCTCAAGATTCAATTTCATCATAATCACTAGTAGAAGTATCTAGGTGTACCCAACTAATGGAGCACCCAATTTTTTTTCCTTAATACTTTTATTAATCTAATTTTTATTACTATTGTTATTAATATTGTAATAATTAGTTTCTTTATTATTATTTTAAATATTAATATTATTATAATAGTATACTTATGACAAGTATTGTCACTATTATTTTTATTATTATTATTAGTTTATGTATTATAATCTTTGTAATTATTATTATTATGAATGTCTACCATATTTTTTTATATTCCTATCCTTGATAATAGTATATTTTTATTAATCCATTTTTTATTATTATTTTAATGCGCACACAAAAAAAGTTACCCCCGATCGCGATAATAATTAGTTTCTTTATTATTATTTTAAATATTAATATTATTATAATAGTATACTTATTACAAGTATTGTCACTATTATTTTTATTATTATTATTAGTTTATGTATTATAATCTTTGTAATTATTATTATTATGAATGTCTACCATATTTTTTTATATTCCTATCCTTGAAAAAAGTTACCCCCGATCGCGATGGGACTCGAACCCACAATCTCCCGCTCCGGAGGCGAGCGCCTTATCCATTAGGCCACGCGATCCTATTTGTAAACTTCATGAATAGTTGTTTAGTAAAACGATATTGGAAAAATGTTGTCCTAAATCCAATCAGTAGCCGCAATTTTTGACAAACCCAGATTGCACGCCGGTGACGCCGTCTCTGAACTCCACCGCTTCACACCAGCAAACACTATTCAAAAAAAAAAAAAAGGGGAAGAAATAAGAAGTTTCCGCTGGAGCAATCAATCAAAAGGAAAAAAAAAGGTTAGAAAAGGTTAGCCCTGCTTTAAAGACGGATTTACAGATCGAGCAGGAAGTCACAAGAAATGTTCTCTGGAGCAATTAATCACATGAAAAAAAGGAAGGTAGCGCTGCTATCAAGTCCAAGAGGTATGCCCCGTTGATTCCAATTGTTACATTTTACTCTCATTAGAAGTTAAGTGTTAGTGATGTCGTTGCAGACAGATTTGGGGTCTTAGATGTGTAGGTTACGATGTTTCAAGGGGATTAAACTAACCTGAATCAAAACTAGTCTAAAAGAGGATTAAACTAACCTGAATCAAAACTTGAAAAACTAATCATGGCAATTAAGATATGGAATAGATTCATTTATTACGGAGCATGTTTATTTGTTACTTTTGATTCATTTTAATTATTGCCCGTGCATTTCTGTCCCCATTTTTACAAGTAGGCCCTGATACTGCCCCTAATCTTTCTATAAATTAATGGTTTCAATTGTTCTTCATGTACCCACTACCGTTAATTTGTACACAACCAGGCATAATTGTAAAAACAGCATTGAAAGCTCTCTTCAACTCTCCAATTTTTTTCAGAAAAAGTGGCACCACCAGTTGAAAACAGTTCTCTGCGGAAGCAGCTAAAAGGGACAGTTATGTTATGTGTTTAGGGGGTATTTTGGGTATATTTTCATGTGTTTATTTGTTAATTGTGTTAAAATGGAGATAATGACATTTAGACCAACTGATTCGAAATTTAATGGCATTTAGATAATTTGTTGTTATGTGGTGGTATTTTGACAATTGAATTGTTATGTAATGTCATTTTGACAAATTTCTCAATTATCATTGGACTCGTTACTTACCTTTTGGCCCTTCTTCGTACAAATGACACAGAAATTAAGTTGATACGTTATAATAATTAATGTCTTGATATCATGCAAAGTTCTTGCCAAATTTTTAATAGTAACATTGGTCAAAAAAAATTTCTGATATTGTCAATATCAGGTTACAATTTGTTCAGTCATCATACCTGGAGTTCGAGTATAGCTGATCCAATGAAGACTACTTGAAATAAAGATCAATTTTGTGCTACCTAATTAGTAATGATTCTGTTGATGCAACTGGTCTATAACCGGAAAAGCAGTTTGTTCTTTCCTTCTCAACAGTAAAGCAAGTAAAAACCTCACTTGATAGAAAGAAGAAGAATCAGTTCAGTGATCTGGTATGAAAGCAGGAAAAAGACACAAAGAAAGTAAATGTTTTCATGCTTCAACAATGTCGAGCGTTTTCAATCGACGTTCAATCCATTGGATGCACAATAACAAAAATAATGTGCATAATAACTACAACAATGTGTAAATTGAATCCAATTGGACGCGTCCATTGGCATCGATGGCGGTATCCATTATCGTATCAACGAAACATTTTCTATTTGATAATTATTATTGAGGGGAACTGATTCCTCTAATTAAGGTCAGATTTTATACAGATTGTAAATTCAATATACATATTGAATTATAATATTTTTAATATGTAATGAATTAATTTAAGGCAAAAATTTGAGTATGCCAAAAGATGGGTATACTAGATATTCTCGTCCATCTGGATCATTCAACAAAAATTGAGATTGAAGAAAAGTGGTTTTTTGAAAAATGCTGCAAAAGTTAAAGTAAATCACTTTTCATCAATCTCGATTAATTGAACGGTCCAGATGTGCTATAGTATCCAGTGTATCATCTTTTGGAGTATCCAAAATTTTGCCTTAATTTAAAGTAAAAATTGTTTATTTCGGATATTTAAGAAAAATAATATAACAGGTTGGATCGGGTTTACTGAACACTTTTTTCACAAAATTCGCTACTAAATTTTAATTGTCGGTTTACTAAAATTCTATCCATACTCGACCAATTAAATTCTAAATCGATAACTTTTCAAATCGAATTAGTCGGGATTGGGTTCACAGAATTACTGAATTTTGTAGGAGAACAAGCGTTTGAAAAACTCTCCTGAGCTCTAAAAAAAGGGCGATTCTGAGGCAACTACAATGGAGACAACATGCTGGACCACCGTGACCCGACAACGCCACCAACAAATGCTCAATAGAACCTTTCGACCCACATCCTCCACCATGCAATTGATATTTTCATCTATCCCAACATGACGGGTTTAGTCAGGTTTAGTTTGCATTTGTTTTTGTTATGATGCATGTTGTTTTTGTTATTATGCATATAATTGACTAGGCGCTCGACTGAAAACGAATGTCGCTACGCTCATTGATGCGGATCGCTATGTTCATCAATGCAGATTGGACGAATCTAGTTGCATTTATTTTGAAATTGTTCTAGTTATGATGCATGTAATTTTGATTATTATGCATCTTTTTTGTTATTTTGCATGTAATTAACGTGTAAAATAATATGAATAACATGCATAATAACACGTTTATCTAATATAATTAACTTGCATAATATAAATTCTAAGTAGGGCAACAACAAAAACATAATAAACATAACATGCATAACATAAATCATAAGTATTTGAATTGTTATGCATGTTATTAGATGCACAATAACAAAAACAACATGTATAATAACTAAAATAACATGCCACATAAGTACAATAATTTTTCGTCGGAACTCGACTGGACGCGTCCAGTGCGTATCGATGATGAGATCGATGCGGGACCGGCGAAACATTTTAGTAGTTGAATTTTAGTACGGGTGTTACTTCCTATTACAAGATGAGTAAATCCATGACGTCAGTTGAGTGCTTTCTACTGTGGTTAACTCTGTGGGTCAACTTTATAGAGTTATCAATAGGTAAGATACGAGACGGGTGGAAATATTTTTGTACGGGTACTCATTTGAAATTTGTATTATTCTTCTTCTTTTGCTCTTATCAGATAAAATTTGACTTATTTATATTATATTCTTATTCGTTAAAAGTACAGGATAACGAACGGAATGAACGAAAATGATGATATTTGTATAATATTATTTTTCCTATTTTTTATAAATAAATTATCAAAATTTATTTATTTATTACAAATGTGTCTCTATATAAGTATAAAAAAATATATAAATATAAATATACAATTGATTCCAACTCAAATCAGTTTATCAAAATAATCAAATTTAAATGCAAATATTTCATCTATTTCTAATTTGTCTACTAATATTTTTTTATAATTTATCCTATATGGTAACAGTTATGAGATAGTCTTTACCCGTACTCTTGTTTATTTAATTAACGAAAAATAAATCTTATCCACATTCATACCTGTTTATCTAGCAGAAAAAATCTTATACATATCCGTTTTATCGAATACGATATTGATAGAATAAACATGTAAATTGATGTCGTTTGACAGCCCTACTTATTAATGTACATATCGAAATAACAATATCACGTTAACTATTGTTCTAATTTGGTATTTCTTTTGAATTTTGGCGGTGGCTGCCAAGTAGATAATAATAAATTCTTTGATTTACAAATACTTGGATGAAAAGACTACATGTTAAGGTTAATCGTCTCTGTTCTTTTGTAGTTTATGAACGGCATGCTGTAATTGAAAAATGCATTTTTCTTCCTGTGGATATCTGGAAATTGCTTGATGTATGGCTGAAGAAATGCTGAAGCAATGACTTGGTTGTGGACTTATTCTTCCTGTTTACATCAAATCAGGTGCAATGACTCCCAGACATCAGCCCAATACCTTCTAAAATTTTAAGGCCCAATATCTTGGAACGAAACGGAACGTTCGAAACGAAAGAATATTGACAGCTCTAGTCGAGATAAATTTACAATTTTCAACAGCACAAGTGCTGAGCCACCAGGCCCAAGTGTATAACCAAGAATTTATTTGTCAACACAAAAAAGCTTTAAAGAATTGAAACTGTCGTTGCGATCAAATAATATTGTAACTCCTTGTTAATGAATCCTAATTCTAATTTTATAATAATAATACAAGTGTTGAACTTTCAAGCTTATTAGCTATCCACGTCATCTACACGAATGTTCTCTCTTCTCGTTTAAGGGAATGTGTAATATACCAAAATAGTAATGATTTTGTTCCCTTTTTTTATTTGTTTACGAGTTTTCTCTCGTATAGTTAGTTTGGAAATCTAAAAATTTACACTCATTAGCTATTTGAATCAAAAAGCTGATTGCAGTTTGCTCTTCTGAAAGAAAACAGAGATCTGACCTTAACTGGTTTGGACACTCGGACAATGGACCCCAAATTCCTGACGTAAGTCTCTCTCTTGTCATTATATTTTTGTAAAACAATTGGTAATAGTCCAAACAAGAGTTGCAAAAAATTGAACGGATACAGAAATCGGATATATTTTAACGAAAGCAATTGCATGCGTGGCCGCAGTGAATATTAGAATAAATCGGAAAAATACGAAGTTATTGATGTTCCTAGGTTTGTCAAACACACTAAACGATCATGCAAATACTTTATTGTATGTTACGTTGCATTTTAAGAGCGTAATAATTTTATTGTTGCCTCTTACGTCACGTTTAAAAAAAAAATCTTGCGTTTAGACTTACATAAGAAACGTTAAAAACGTTTAATTTTTTGAACGTTTAACATGCAACTAATTGTGTACAACAAAGCCGAAAATTTTATAAAAAAACTCAGACAAAATTACATGCAAACCCACATAACATTATAGCAAAATCTAAAACAACAAATTAAAACATAATAGTTCAATCTACAGAACTTGAAAATCCTATGTGGCTATGTTCCTATAGTTCTATACCAACAAAATTAAAAGAGTCAGAAGTTAAACTCTATACAAACAAAACAAGTGACAATCTTGATCCTCTTCAAGGACTTCGATTTCACTCACCAGACTTCCCCCATTCAAAGACCTCATCATTCCATCATCTTCATCATCTAATCCTTCTAATTGCTCCAACATACTTCAATCTACAGAACTTGAAATAAATAAAGAATGTTCTTACTATAGTATTTTCAGAAATTATATTTTAAAACAAGATTTTGTAAATAATTAACATTGATTTTCAGAAACCGTATTTTAATTTCAGAAATTCTTAATGTTAGATTGATAGTCCACTACTCTCTTCTCTTCTTGTTCTTGTTCTTGCTCTTGTCCTTATACCTCTGCCTCTTTTACTTGTCATTTTCATTGTCCATGCCCTTGCCTCTGCTTCTTTTCCTCTTTTTACTGCTCTGAGCAGGTCTGACTGATGTTAATCAATTCAGGTCATTGGAGACAGACAACAAGTTAGAATACTCAATATTGTACTTATAGATCTCCTTTAGAAAAATCTGAACCATCTTTGGTGCTTATTTAAATTGAGGTATCACTAACCGCTCATTCACTAATATTGAAATAGCCGCTTATTCACTAACCGTAGATTTTCAACGTTTTTATTTTCAATATTGCATCAGTATCATCTCAATAATAAAAAAAGGGCTCTATAGACGGAATTACCACCTGCACTTTCCAAAAAATTTACTACATGGAATCGTAAAAGTGGTATGAGTCCGGGATTGCCAATATTTTATGTATATGTCTCTTGTAAAATAATAATATATTGTGATGTCATCGGGCAGAATATATGATTCAACTTTGACTATATTCGGATTGAAATGACAAGATATCTTTTAAATATATTTTTAAGTTTGACTTAACTCCTATGTCCTATCTAATCCATCTTATGAAAGTGAAACCATAAATTTTGAACTATTTTTTCTTTTTGATCAATCGAATACAGAACTTTACTCGTGTACGACTTGATGTTGTTTGATTGATTTTGATATTTTAAAGCGACCTTTTTAATATTTTAGTGGAGTGAGACTTGGATGTATAGTTCTGAAAATCACGTCTGCGTGTTTAAAAACAATACAAAATGGCACGACACGATAAGTAAATGATATGGTTAAGACACGATACGGTACTGTTTACGTGTCGTGTCTTAAGTGTGTCGTGCTTAGGTTTTCTACTGTAGGGAACGGCACAGCACGAAACGTTTACGAGGAAAGGCACGACACGACACGCCACGAAAACACGGCACGACACGACAACACGTCTAGACACGACACATTTAGGCACGACACGACGACACGGGTAGACATGGGTAGACTCGTCCAAAAAAAATGTACTAGAGATCCAAAAAAATAATTGTTTATAAAATTTAAAGATTTTTTTTCAGATTTTTATGTTCTTGTAATTGTTTTTCTATTTTTTTAGTTTTTTATTATTATTTTTGGCACGATTAACACGAATAAGTCACGCCGTGCCGAAGCAACACGACACGAATAAACACGTCAAGATTAGACACGACACGGTTAAGATACGGCACGTTTAGGCACGGCGTGCCTAAATGTGTCGTGTCTTAACCGTTCTGTTCTGATCCCTTTCAATTTTTGGCACGGCATGATAAATATAATAAAATATTAAATGTGCCGTGCCAAGTCGTGTTTGAAACGAAACGACACAAAACGACACGAATTTAGAACACTACTTGGATGTTCTATTGTTTGCATATAATAAGGAAAAAAATCAATATTTTAGTGATCGATATACTTTATTTGCAGTTACTTCAGACCGTATAAATATATCAAAATTTGTATTATATATTACGAATGAGAGGTCAAAAATAATTAATAGTAGTTGGTGCATATCTGAAATATTAGAGTTTTAAGAATCAGCTCTTAGTCTAGTGATTAAGAGCAATGCTCTTTCAAAAGATGTCGCAGATTCGAAACCAAACTCTATGAAATTTTAGATCAAAAATTTAAATAAAAACTTGAGACAAAAACTCTACTTCTTTCTAAAAAAATTATTTCTTTCTCATATAATAAACATCTACTCATGAAGTGCTTTTTAATCAAGTGAAACTTAATATTTTTGTATGTTAGTTTATGATTTACCTGAATACCTGATAATGTGTTATACATATGTTAACTAATAAACAAAATAATAAAAGTATACTCAGGATAATTCAATCAAAACTAGAAGTTTCTCTTGCAGAACTCTTCATCTAGACGAGTTTGATAATAAGTTTACGGGTGAATCAACTTAAAAAACAATGTCAAGACAATGTCATCATATCGAATTAAGATAATTGACAAAATTGATTCACCTAACAGCTGTACTCTCCTGCTGAGAAATAGAATACACCAAATCCAGGGACGCATCTTGTACAGTAGAAGGTAAAAGGACAATACAAGTAGATCCGCATGACGTGCGTAATTATCACGAAAGATGATAGTTGCGTTAACCGTTTTGTTTAGTGAACGATTAAGAAATTTTATTTCGTTAGTTGTTTTGTTAAAGATAGCGATCAAAACTATCCGAACGAAACATAACGATCAAACTCATTCTCTTCGTTTTTCATCCATCTCATCTCTAATCACACTAAAGCAAATCAGAAACTGGTGGTGAACGATTCTAATCATACATCAGAATCAAATCATTCATATCCTCATTCAAGCAATCCTTCATCTCATCTCTCATACCTTATCTCAGCATAACATTTTTCTCTGAAATCAAAATAATTCTAACAATACACAGTTACAAACGAAATTACGAAACAAACGATCACGAAACAATATATTTTCGTTAACTGTTTCATTATTTAAATAAAAGAAATATCTTTGATTATAATTATTTTATTTGTCACGAAAAGAAACGAAAAACGATTAAACGACCGATAATTTACATATCATTATACAAGAGACCTAGGAGGCTAGGACCGCTACTATTTAAATTGTGATGTTCACTTTATCTTAAATTTTTTTTTTGTGATGTTCACTGCGTGGATCTATTGACACGAATTCAGATTTCTTTTGTCGATTCGGAAACAAAAAAAAAAGACAAAAACTTAGACTTGAACCGCTGGTTGATAACATCGTTCTCAGCCACACGGCAGGAACAAACGAGAAAGAAAAAGCAAGTGGAAAGGACTTGCTTTAAATAATAATACAAACACTTAACACTTTAACTAGCTAAAAGGACGCAAGCAAAGAGAGGCAAAGAGCAAAGCAAAGGCATAATAAAGCCAATTTCGAAGCACTAAAAACTGGGGAAAGAGAATTCGGTGGAGAATGGCAGAGTCAAAGGAAACCAAAAGCAGGTCTCTTCTCCTTCTTTTGGCAATTTTGTTGTGCGGTTCCCTGTGCCAGATAATCTCAGCTCAGAAAATAATTACAACTCTCCCAGGATTTGATGGACAACTGCCTTTCTCTTTACAAACTGGGTATGCAATCCTTACTCTTCCTCTTCAATATAGTAACTAAATTGTTTGGTTTCTCTTTTCCTCTTAAAGAGAAGCAGCCAAAATTAGAAAAGAAGAAATTATCCCTTGAATTAACAGTATCAGTACCAAATTATTGTTCATGTATGTTTCATTTATTTCAATATACATCAATTTCCTGCGTACAAAATAGCCATATCAATCCATCAATTGTACAAATTTCAAATTATTTCACTTTGGTTTCCTTAACGGCACACGTAAATTTGCTGTTATTTTAAATCAGGTTCTACGAAAATTTTGAATTTTGTGGCCACTAATTGGATTAGTAATAATAAAGCTAAAACATAAAATAGGTATTTGGAGGTGGATGAAGAGAAAGGTGTGGAGTTTTTCTACTACTTCATTGAATCAGAGAGCAATCCAGAGGAGGATCCTCTATTGCTATGGCTGACAGGTGGGCCTGGGTGTTCTGCCTTCTCGGGTTTGGCCTTTGAGATTGGTATGGCTATAAAACATTGTATATTATCTATTAAAGTCCTGAATCAATTTTGCTATTCAAAACCCGACTTGAGACGACTTGAAATCCGAGCCGATCCAATATCGGATGGCCCGAAATCTGATCCTGCCCAATTTTAGACAATCCATAATCCGAGCCGAAGCAACACTTGTGTAATCGAGCCAAAACAATTAACAAAGCATATGCATGAGCTAGCGTGAAGGTAATTAACCATTTCAAAAAAATGAAACACTGAAAATCACCACTCTATACAAAGAACAACTTCCAACTATTTAAGGAACATTTTCATAAATGACCAAATCTAGGACCCAATTAAAACTAATGACTAAAAGTCCAAAATATTATCATGTCCAAGGATGTGACTATTAGTCATGCCCCTGCTGATTTTTCCTTTATTTTTCGCGATTTCATCCGGGACACAACTATTAGTCAAGTCTCCGGTTTGATTTTTCATGACCACAGATGTGGGGCGCAACTAGTAGTCACGCCTCCTATTTGATTAGATAAAAATGGATTTCGAGGTGCAACTATTAGTCAAACCTCTAAATGATATGCGTGACAGCGACATTCGCAGAAAAATAAAAACGATGGGGCGTGACTACACGTCCTTAGTTATTTGTGATAATATATTGGAGTCTTTCTCCATTAGTGTTGATTGAGTCATAGTTTTGGTCATTTATGAAATATTTCTACTATTTAACTGGTAAAATTGACAGCCCTCCATTTTGGGAGTTATGCAGAAACAACAATCCTTCTTTTGTCAACTTGCTCCATCCGCCACCATGGATGATTTCTGTGCAGATGTTTATTTCCTATCAATCTGTTGGTTAATTATTTTCTCATTTATTTTTGAAAGAAATGGCTTTAGCAACCACCCTTCATTGCTACCCAGAAACCTTCTATTTTCTGATGTTTTATCCGATGAAATGTTATTGCTATGCTATGCAGGCCCACTTAGTTTTGATCTACAAGGATATAGAGGTGGATTACCTTCACTTTTTTATAGGGCTGATTCTTGGACACAGGTAACTCAAACACCTTATCCACCTTACAGATTTGCTCTTGCATTCAACTTTTGCAGTTGTCAAAGTATTTTTGCTGCTATGCGTTCATTCTGCATTTAAATTGTAAAATCTTCATGTGCCAACATGATAAGATGGGTTTAGTTAGCTTTCGGTTGAGTTCATGTCTAGGTGTCTCGGTCATCGTATTAGGACAGGAGCTTTTCTGGTGTCAGGTCATCTTTGTATTTTAACAATTTTGGGCTAAGCCATTTGGTTTTAGAATAGGATGTGTTGGGGTTTGTAGAATTGTAGTTTGTTATGTTACACCTTCACGGACGTGAATCATTTTGAATTATCAATGGATAATCCGGTATGAATATGCCAACTCTGAATTATATCCCAACCACCACAGACATAACACTCAAGTAAGCACAGGCACAAGGACTAAGGATATTGTATATATACTAGAAATTAAATCGCGACGTACCGCTGCTTCTTTTTTTAAGAAGAAATCTTTTGTATTAAAAAAATAAACAACACAATTATACTAACTCCTATCTTTTTGTTAAATAATATTGTTTCACTAAAATTAGAAATTAGAGTTATATAATAATAAATATCATACATCTTTCTTAAGTTCTTTTGAAAATATGATTTATATGAAATGATAAAGGCATGAACATTATTGGCGTGAAATTAATGTTATTAATGACGTGAAATTAATGGCGTGTATCGTTAATGACGTGTCATATGTCCGATAATCTGAACACACATATAATGCAAATTGAATACCAAAATGATGTGTTAGAGTGTGAGAAAAAGTTGACATGCCGACACTGAACAATCTTTATATATATTATTGATTACCTAAGTTTACATACATTAAGTTAAAGGACTTGTGGGTTTACCTGTAACAACAGAATTTACAACCTAGAATTATCTCATCAGGTCTTCCACATGTCTGTTAATTTGATTTTCTGTACCGTCTTGCATTGAAGAGGTAATTATGAACAAATTGGTTAAATAAGGGATAATGAACCTCTTATATGAGGCATATTTGTCGAATAGACTTGAAGATTATAAACACTTACAAATCGTGGCCATTGGTGCTTAATAATTGTGATGACAAACAAACAGATCAGCAATGTAATATTTGTCGATTCACCAGTGGGAACTGGATTCTCTTATTCACGCACAGAGCCCTATCAAAGATCTGACTCCCAGACAGTTCAAGAACTTGTCACATTCCTCTATAAGGTAATTTCCCATTCAGAAAGTACATTACAAAAATTCAATATATATGTGCTCGCTACCTTTAACTACTGGTTTATGCTGTGAACATTGGCTGGGGACTCTATTCAGAACATTTTTTTTCTTTTCTGACATGCCGTTGTTATAAGTATATTACTTGAATTGTGGAAACAAGAACTACATGAATTATGTGATTATTGTTCCTTTTTAAATATAGGAATCACTAATGAAACTTATGTAAGTGAAACAATGCCAAACTACCCACTGAATATTCATATCTTGCTTTTTTTATTTATAATTAGAGAGTGTTGCTTAGACTGGGAACACAAACATCTGCTTTTTTAAGTTTTATGTTTTCTTTAATAATTTGATTTTAAGCAGAGCTCCTGTTTTGAATTTAGTGGCTAGAGAAGCATCCTAGGTTCAGGTCAAATCCTTTGTATATATGTGGTGATTCCTATTCTGGGAAGATTATTCCAATCTTAGCTCATAAGATTGCTATTGGTAATTTTTATTCTCTCTTTCTTCCGATAAAGGAATTTTATCATGTCAAATATGGTCTATCTATATAAACATGCTGGCGCTAAGGTGGAAGTTGCTCACGTAAACTCTTGATTTACTTTTTTGTAACATCTTATTGACAGCTGAAGAATCCAATATTGCTCCGTTAAATCTCAAGGTTTGCAAACTTAAAAACATAAAACCAAATATCTTTCTTCTTTAATTGTTAGTCTAATAAACTTGCATTTACTTTCTTATTCTCATTTTATGGCATTTGTTGAGATAGTGACTGTTAGTTATTTTTCTAATTGTTAGGGTTATCTAGCTGGCAACCCAGTGACTAGTTCAAGATTTGATTTTGAATCCAGAGTGCCATTTAGTCATGGAACAGGGCTTATATCAGATGAACTATATGAGGTACAAAAGGAGAAAACTAAAATAAAATACTTGGGAAACTCGATGTACAATTAAAGTGTTGAATCAAAAGTGAACATTCACATGAGCCAATATTGGCAATATACTTTGCTGTTTTCCCAGTAATGTCTATGATTACTTTGGAAAAAGGTACCTATATCTACTGAATAAACCAGATGGTTTAAATTTAAGCATTTCACAGTTAAGAATCAATTGTATTTGCATTTTGTACAGTTCACCAAGAAGAGCTGTGGTGGAAGGTATTCAAATCCAAGCAATGCTCAGTGTGCTAGTTGTCTTAATGTTGTAGATGAGGTAATAATTGCTCTCTCTTTACAAAGCAGGAGATGTCAAAATCATATGTTTTGAGTTGAATGCAGAAATATTAACTTAGTCTCTGTAAAATAATTCTGATATTTCCTTTACAATGCACGCTCTTAAGAACCAGCCCTTAGCCTAGTGGCTAAGGGCAACGCTCTCAGTGTGGGAGATGCAGGTTCGAAACCCGGTGGTAGCAAAATGCTTGGAGGCACTTCAGGTCAATATTAGATTTGAGTAGCAAAGACTATTATCTCTATCTCATAAAAAAATGGACGCTCTTAAAAAGCCGGCTGTAAATTGGCTTAAATTGAGGCTGGACTGTGCATCTGAGTCTGCTTTTCTTCTTTTTTTTTTTTTTTTTTTTGGGGGGGGGGGTCCAAAAGATAATAAAATAATGCGTGAAGGGAAGGCCTAATGTGATCTTAACATTTCGTGCATATACGAACAATAATGATACCTAGAACACGTACAAACTTCCGTTTTTACTTCGCCTTCTGACTGTTTAATGACCAGGTTACAAAAGATGTAAATATTGGACATATATTGGAGCCTTCGTGTGAGTTCCATAGCCCAAGACCTGGTTACATTTGCATTAAGAGGGATGAGAAGGATGAATTTGATGAAGTGCCTTTGTTTAGCTCAGGCCTGCCGTTGGAGTGTAGAGTTATGCTTATGAGACACTCATCACTTTCAATTTTTGTGTTTTTTATTGGTAATCAAAATCTCATGTTGTAGTATTGATGAGGCCATTGTTACAGCTTGGGCACATTTCTCAAAAGCGTTAATGGTGATCCCGCATTATCACACATTAGTCTGCCACTAGCAAAATTAATGGCTACTGTCTATGTATGACACTCTAAATGGCTGGGTCTATTGTGATTAACATCAACTAATTGAAATGTGGTTATTACAGGAATCAGGATACCTGCTGTCAACATTTTGGGCAAATAATGAGACGGTCAGATATTCTCTGGGTATTCGTAAGGTATGGTGTCTGTTGGTTCCAAATGATACATGGGCATAAAAATCTAGATCACAAAATAAAAATACTGTCGGATGTGACTCAGAATCTGTGATTGAATAACGAACTGCTACACAGGGTACAATTGGCGATTGGCATAGATGCAGACGTTCTCTACCTTACAATTATGATATCCCCAGTTCGTTACCATATCATCTTAATGTCACCAGTAAAGGCTACCCAGCACTTATTTATAGGCAAGTATTTTTTTTTTACTTTTGCAATTCATTTTTTCAAGTCAATAGAGATTAATGAACCAACAGTGTCCAACAGGCCTAAAAGTTAGAATTGAACACATTTTTTTTAAGTTTGTTATGTGAACTACTAATTCTGCATGATTTAAATTTGTACTGGGTTCATACTTGTCTGAATACAGTATTTGCACTAACCTGAGTCAGTGGTAACTGAACCAGGTGGCAATTTTTTTTATTCATTGTAGACTAACAGTTGGTGAATGTCAAATACAGCGGTGATCATGACTTAGATATTCCTCATGTTGGCACACAAGATTGGATAAGATCTCTGAATTTCTCAATTGTGGATGATTGGAGACCATGGTATGCTGGTGGCCAAGTAGCGGGGTGATGCTTACCTTTACTCTTACATTTAGACGCTTTACAATTTTCCTGCAGCAAGTCCAATTTCAAAGAAAGATTTACATATATAATTTGACTGTATTGTAGATTTACAAGGAGGTACTCCAATAACCTTACTTTTGCTACTGTGAAGGTATAATTTCGATGAAAATAAGCAAATTTCAATCGAAAAAATAATCAGTATTGCCACTCTGCAATATACTTCTACTGCTATATATATGTTCTCTCCTTTGTTTCTGAGTCCTGTTTTCTTTTACTGTAGGGTGCTGGACACACTGCTCCAGAGTATAAGCCAAAAGAGTGTCTGGAAATGCTTCGGAGATGGCTCTCTGGTTCGCCTCTCTGACACTGTTTGCTATGAAAATGAACTATTTTTTTTTTAAACTACGGAGGTTTTGGGTTGGCACATGAATTTCAACTATCCAATAAACTCATGCGTCTCTCTTATCTAAAAAAAAACTAACGTGTTTCCATCATGGTTTATGTAAATAGAGGATATCAGACCTAGCTTGCGTAATTGGAAGATGAGATTTATTAATTTTGTTTTATGTGTTATTTATTATTTATTCTTAGTTTCTGTGAAAAAAAGTTATCTTCTTGTTTTATTTGATTCTGTGTGTTTTACACGATGATACAAGGCCATATAAGACTCATGTGAGCGTTGATGGCTTTCTATCTATACATGATTGCTGTACGAAAATCTCTTCAGGTGCTAATTTCCAGAAGGAAATATTACGATTATTTTTTGAATCCTTGCTGATTAGCTTGAGAGATGATTTGGCTGGCGTTTCCTTTTATGATCGATGATTATTGTTATCTGAGATCTTTATTATTTCTCAACACTCAAATTAGGATAAAAATATGAAAAATGTTTAAGCAATACCTATATTGATTCCTGTTGCCTATTATTTTTTCACACTTTGTTTTCTTAGTATACATAACAAATCAATTAATATGCATAAATAATAAAATTATATGCAATAATAAGCCAATTAATTCGTTTGTGATCTTTTTTTTCTCGCACTCATTTTTTCTTCTCTCATAGGCTCTATTATTTTTTCGCACTTTGTTTTCTTAGGATACATAACAAATCAATTAATATGCATAAATAATAAAATAATATGCATAATAAGTTTATTAATTTGTTTGTGATCTTTTTTCTCGCACTTATTTTTTCTTCTCTCACGAGCTCTTTGTTGCTCTTTTATCTCTTTCACTTGCTTTCAGTCGCTCTCTCTCACTCGCACTTGATTTCCATCTCATATTTTCTCGCACTCGTTCACGAGTCAAGATCTGCTCCTCTAATTCATGTTGTCTTCTTTATGTCTCATGATGTTCTCAATCAAGACTAGCATGCTCTCATGGTGTTATTCTCGCTTGTTTAGAATTACTCATCTTTCATTCTCTCTTCCTCTCTTTGTTCTTTCATATTTTGTTCACAAACTGTTACTTTTTCAAATCAAGTTGTTAATTTTGAATGCTAATTGTATTGTTATTTAGATTGCATTGTTAATTATGCATGTTATTTATTTTATTTACACATGTTAACAATGATATTTTGCATGTTAATTGTGTTATTGTGCATTGCAAAATTGTTATTATGTATGCTTGTTAATCATATTATTATGCATGCTAATTATATTATTATCTACTTTAACTATGTAATTGTCTATGTTAAATACGTTATTATTCAGACTGAGTTGTTAATTATGTATGTTAACACAGTTAATATTTTGATATTATAAAGCATGCATGTTACCAATGTTATTTATTTCGAATTGTGTTATTGTTATGTTATTATGTATGTTATTTGTATTATTATGCATGATAATTGTATTATTATTCGGATTGAGTTGAAGCGTTAGTAGAAACTGGAGAAAACAACTGAGGAGAAATGGATAAGGAAATAACAGAATAATATTATTTGGAGGCGCATTTTCAATCACGCATTCGGTCAATTAGATGCATAATAACGAAATAAAATATACTAATATAGCTGATAAGATACATAATAACTACTATAATATGTAAATTGAATGCAACTGGATCAGTCTAGTTGGTATCGAAGTTGGTATCGATATAGGGATCCGCTTATCAACTCCCTAAAAATATTAATGGATGCTAACTTGTCAGTATTCTCTCAAATTGTCCTTTGTCTAGTGCTTTGGTGAACACGTCTGGTTGATCCTTGCTGCTAACATACGGTTTTTCAATCGCTTTGGCTTGAATTTTTTTCTTGTATGAAGTGACAATCTACATTAATATGCTTCGTCTTTTCATGAAATACATAATTAGATTTGATATGTTTTGCTACTTGAATAGCATAATACATAATCATTGGTTTGTCGCAGTTGATCCTCATGTCTTGAAGGAATTGTTTAAGTCAAATCAGTTTGCGATTGATGTCATTGCTGAATATTCAGCTTCTGCACTCGACCTTGCAACAATATTTTATTTTTTTACTTTTTCATGTCACCAAAGTGCTTCCTACAAAGGTACAATATTCGGTAGTTGATTTTTTTATATCAAAACTTCTAGTTAATCCGCATCGGTAACTAGTAATTAAGTTAGTGTTATTGTCCTTTTTTTCATTAAAATTTCTTGGTCGGGACTACATTTGAGATACCTTAGTATTCTATTAAATGCATCTAGTTGAGTAAATAAATTGGCTTTCTACACTAATCATACAAAAAAAATCAAATCATCCATCTCCTCTCTCATCACCTTCTCTCAGCATACTTTTTTTTCTCTGAAATTAAAAATTCTAATAATATACAATGATAAACGAAACTGCTAAATAAATGATTACGAAATAATATATTTTCGTTAACCGTTTTTTCATTTAAATGAAAAAAGAAATTGATCGTAATTATTTCGAAATAAAATGAAATAAAAAATAATTAAACGGACAATCATATTGATAGTCCTAAATCAATTGGTCTGGTCATGCACTCATGCCTTTTTTTAATATCGACTGTCTTGGGCCCAGAATATCATGGGCTGAGGTGTTCAAAAAAGGAAGCTTGAAAAGCCCGAAGGAAAGCCCAAACATCTCAATCTCCAAACTAACGACGGAGACGATCTCTCTAGAAGAACCTTCCGCCTCTCTCTCTATCTCTCTCTCTTTCTCAAACCCTAAATCCTAACCCTGATACCTCAAGTCAGATTCTCCGTCGATGGATCCGCCACAACCAGAGCCTGTCACCTACATCTGTGGAGGTTAAATCTTTTCCGCTGTTTAATCTTTAGGTTATTTCAATCGATTTGTATCGCACTTACCATGCTTGTTTATTTTAACAAAAATGGCTAGATTGTGGAGCAGAATGTCCTCTCAAGTCGGGTGACGTCATCCAGTGCAGAGAGTGCGGATACCGTATCCTCTACAAGAAGCGCACCCGAAGGGGTAAGATTATCGATTAATTCTTCTACTTTTTTTTGGAATATTTAATGGAGCTATTTTATTATTAATCCTTGGTGGTTTCTCTGATACCTAACATTAGGTACTTATGCTAATTCCTCTTTAGGAAATTAAATCATAAGTTCATAAGTTTTCTGTTTTGTCATGAATTTGCTTTCTGTTCTGATGAAATTGTAGAAACACTGGATTATTATTGTGAACATAACATGAACATTTGCTCCATTCTGAGTCATTTCTCTGATGTGGTGATATATTTGTTTTTCATATTTTAAAAGGGATTGATGGTTATATAGAACTGTACATTGTTGTGGTTGCTTCAAATTTTTTCATTTAGGGTGTTCACCCAAATTTGCAATAGAAGCTGTTTTAATGAAAAAATTATTTTATGTGTGATTGATTGATTGGAAAATTAAAATTTTCAGAAAATCGTATCATAAGTATTATATAAGATTAGTGGTTTTGTTTTTCATTTGTTAAGGTGAAATATGTTTTGTATTTCATTGTGGTAATATAGTACCACGTAAGGTATTGGGATTAATGACTTTTGGAGAAAATGTCTAGGGTGGTGGGAGTGATAATTTCTATAACTGCAATGATTTAATTGTGACCGTTTATATTAGATATCCCCTGTAATTAGTCAGAGGTGCGGTACACTGGTGTCCTCTTTATAGGAGACTTTGATTTTGTAGCATTACATATGTAAATGCTCAAAAATCTTATTAAAATTGTGATCCAAGTTTTTATCTCTGAGCTTATAAACCTGACAGAAACAAATCACGTTTACTTCTGTAGGTTGATTAAACCTAAACATATGATGACTTTTAATACTGACATTTTTATCTTTTTTGCAGTTGTTCAATATGAAGCTCGCTGATGGAAATTGTATATCAGGTCTGGCATGAGTTTAGTTGAGTACTTGTATTTTGGTAAAAAATCTTGTGTCACTTGTATTTTGTGACTGGATCCTATTATGTGATACTGGACTTGTTTGCTGGAACTGTTATGTACATTGAAATGTTTTGTCAGCTTTAAAATGGATTGATGGATTTATAAAACTGTATTTGGTTTGGTCATTTTTTTAAATTTCCTCTTTCTGGAATTTACCCTGAATTTCCATCATGAAGTTCCATAGTAATATAAAACCACATGATAAAACAGAAACATATGGTTTTCCTTGTAATAATGAGATCAAATTGAGTCCTGTCTTGTTCTTGGGTACTTCCACTTATGTCCTTTTCCATTAGAACTTTTGCGATTATTACAATGTGTGCTCTTTTGGGGGTGCATGTCTGTTGTTGTGAGGACAAGAATTTTGCTATTTATTATAGGTTGGTTTTCACATGCGTTATACTTCACGCAATTTATATACAGATGTGACTATCTATATATATGGTCCAAATATATCTAATATATGATCATTTAAAAAACCTGTGGTTGACCTGTTGATCCGATGGTTCAATTAGTGAATTGTTGAATCAAATCTTTACTGAGTCGATGTCCAATTCGGTTCTAATAACATTGGAACGAAGGAATAACGGCTTTGGTGGGATATGGGATATCTTGCTTAATGAAAGGTGAATCACCAATGTGTGAGTAGGCATTTCATATTTCCGATTATTCTGCTTCAGTTGTTCACTTGTTGAGTTGCTTGTTGAACTCGTTGAATTTGTTAAATTTTTAGTTGAATTTCGTTGAGCTTGTTTTTTTCTTGGATTATATTTGTTATATCTGAGACCTGTTATTTGTGCTGTCAAAACTTCGTTGAATTTCCGACTGTAAAATTAGTCTGGCTCCCAAATTTTATCACATTTCGTTTTCATACACGGTTATTGACCCATTGCCATTTACTCTCACCATATGATGATGCCGATAGATGCCAATAGTGCTGTCCAAGAAAAACATAAATATAGGGGGGCAATGATACTTTAATCAAACAACTACAAGCAATATAAATATATAACTAAGCAATGTTGTAAAATGCAGATTTCAATATACATGTTGTCAGTCACTACATATCAAAAAAATAAAAAATATAGTGCGATTTTGAATATGTGGACGTACTTCTTTTTATATGTTGTCTTGCATACATAAATTGATCGTATATGTGACCATGCGGTCGCATTTTAACATTGTAACTAAGTAATCTTCTCTATTGACTATTAAGATATGGGTTGATTTCTCATATACCCATCAAAACTTTCAAAATAGTCAATTTATCCATTAAAACATCAAAATAACCCATTTATCCATCAAAACTTACTTTTATTTCTTTTATCCCCATTTCTTCATTTAATTTATTATGAGGCTTTTATAAAAACATATTGACCATTTTACCCTTCTTCTCTAATGGGTCAATTATCATAAATGATGTGTGTCCGTAAAAGCACACAATACTCATCAAAATTATAATAATTCTACCCATAATCATAAGTCAATTTTGTGAACTACGTGAATAAAAAAAATCATCTAGCTTTCAATTTGCAATTGGTCCAAATATTCATCGATTCCATAAAAATGCATAATTAAAGTTATGTTTTTTTGCTTAATATTGTTCGTTATTATTCGATATATATTGTTCAATGTAATTCTATTTGATGACACACCGCTTTGTTCATCTGCTTCACTTTTTTTTTTTACTTTTTAATAAAAAAAACAAGTTGTACTAAAACTTATTAGATGAATTATTTGACAAGTAATGGAACAACTGAAATAAGCAAAAACAATGTAAAGCAGATGAACAAAAATCAGTGATCAGTGTATCAAGGGAAATGTAACGTTCATGCGGAGAAATTTATCCATATAAAACCAATATAAAGGAAGGGATTTTGTCTAGTGCCACATGTGTGCGTCTCAATAAATGAAGGTGGAGTATCAACATTTACATGAATAAGGGTTAGTGTAAATTTCACAAAATCACAGCCATGGTGTTCATGGATTAGAATTATTCATTTTTTCAGTTCAGAGAAGAAGGGTAAAATGGTCAATATATTTTTAATAAAAGCTTCATAATAAATTAAATGAAGAAATGGGGATAAAAGAAATGGAAGTTAGTTTTGATGGGTAAATAGGCTATTTTGGTGTTTTAATGGGTAAATTGACTATTATGAGAATAAGTTAATCCTAAGATATTATGTAATCTTAAGTTGACCCAAGGTATCATTTTTTATCCCTCGCCGAATCATAAACATTGAAAATGAAAATCAAGTATCTGGTATCATGTATTTATGATTTTCTTTTGTTAATGTTTCTTTTTTTATTTCCAACATGAATTAATTCTCAATTTACCATAACAAAACAAGATCTTATTCATGTAAAGATTTATGGCAATCAGTAGTGACAACGTACTCATGAAGGGACAACTAATTTTGTAACTTGCATGACATGCATCTTCTATTTCGTTTGGAGAATACAACTCAATTTTAGCTGTAATTAAATACACTCTGCTAAACGATGAAAGATACTCCCCAAATATAACTCAATTTTTCTCAAAAAAAAAATACAACAAAACAAACAGAATAAGGAATATATGTGTGTGTTATTCCTAACTTAATGGATAAGAGTATTATTTTTTGTGTTAAATGTTACATGTTTGAATCTGGATGAGAATACTTAAGATGAATATATTTTTGGAAAGGCACTTAAGATTGATTTTAATTAACTTTTAAGCTGCATTAACTCCATTTCAATTATATGTCTTTACAATTAAAACTATTAGTTGTCATCTCTCAATATTCCGTTCCAAGCTCACAATAGTACTATTCTTAAACGGAACATGCATAATTTAAGAGAATAATTTTATTGTGGAAATTAATTCTATTGTCAAATTAATACACACAGCTAGCATTAAAAAAATGATGAGCCATAAAACGCATTTTATTAGTCGGTCAAAACTATAATTTATTCTGGAATAAATATTGTTGAACTAATAATGTGAAATGTTCTCAATATTTTGTATATAACTCTTTTATCAAGTAAAATACTAATTAATTATAAATCAGGAAAAAAGTATGCGAATAAGTTTTGCTACATAACCTTATTACATGCATATAAACATTCACAAGCTGAAATATTAATTCATAACATGTGGAGAACATCAAGAACTTTATTTCATATATCAAAATTCCCAATCCAGTTACAATAGTAACTTAAACTAAAGACAATATCAGAAATGATCGTGTAAAATTAAGCAGATATACAACATCAAATCCCTTAACCAACTTCTAGTATGATCCATAAAAACCACGGTGAAATCCGAACCCCCCTTGAAGTTGATGGAATGTGTTTTCTCCCGGCATGACGCCACCGACTTCGGTCTTAACAGGTACACTGAATTGTGGGACATGCTGCTGCTGCATCTGCAGCTGCCTGTGGGCCATTGCTTCAAGCAGGAATTGATTGGCCCTCTCAGCAATCGAGCCACTCAGCTTTAGAAGTGCCTTTTCATATGCCTCCAGTTCAGACAAATCCAGCTCTCCTATGCCGTCGACAATGGCCTTGTGAAAACCACCCTCTCCCTCTTTCTTTATGATAGCCAGCTCTAGTTTTTCTCTCCTCTTCCTCTCGGTTTCCAGCATTGCATTTATTTCAGTGCATTGTCGGCTTAGCTCCCTTGCAGTAGGCGATCCTGGCACGATTCGCCCAAGCTTTCCATTTTGGCTGTGGCCAGCTGGATGTATCCAAAAAATATGTAAGCAATATGCAATATGTTGGCTAAATTTTGGATAATTCAACAAATTAAGCACTAGTGTGTTATTGGAGTTCATTAGATCCAGTGTCACAAAAAATAATAATTATATATATGTCACTCTTGAGTTTAGGAAACTTTCAAATTAGATTTTTGGCAATTTTCTTATGCATTTTACTTGTATGGTAAAAAAATGGAAGTGCCACAATTGGATTAGATGACTGGAATAAGATTGCATCTTGACAATTTGATTTTTGTGCAGAGAACCAGCTATGTGTGTCAGTGTGTGTAGGTGTTGGCTCGGAGGATTAATGAATTGCTATGTTACTTCCGGTTTAATTTTTATTTGCTTAATTACAATCATCATATTCGTTTAGTTTCCTTCTTTTCTTTTGTTCTTATTTTTACACTAAAACATTTTTTTAAAAATAAAATTCAGGGCATATTTCTGTAGTTGTCATTTCAATGGCGATAAAATTGAACATTGTTCAAATATCTATGAGACAAAAAAAAAAGGAGATAACAAACATATCATTTAAATTAGTAAAATTACGATGGTTAGTAGCAGCAGAGTTGGTTTTTGTGGAGGAAGAAAGGAATTGGTCGGCTACGGAGTCAACAGATGGGTGGCCAAAGGAGAAGGCCTTGCCGGCTGGAGAGAAGATGACGATGCAGATCTCAGCCCCACAAAGCGTCGACAGTTCGCTCGCCTTCTTGAACAACCCGTTACGCCTCTTCGAGAAACACACCTGCCTCGCCTCCTCGTTCTCAATCTTCTTTATCTCGATCTTTTGCCTTCCCCTGCTCTCCCTCTTCCTCATTTTCTCTTCTCTTTTTTTTAGCTAGGGTTTGATCGATGCAAGTTGAGAGAAAATGTGCGCGAAGCACTGTATATATAGAGGCCTGGAGGAAGTAGTGATTATGGATTTATGGATGATTTTAATGATTGGAGCATTAAATGAGACGTACAAAAGGAAATGTATTGGCGGTTTCAGTATTTAACGGAGCAATCGTATTGAGGGAACAACAACTCTCCAGTTTCGATAAATCCTAGTTCACAAGTTAACACCGTGTTGATTATATTATACTTTTTACAGTAGTTGAAATATATATTGCCTCATGTGTGAAATGGAGACGATTGTGCTAATTATGGCGCGCGCCTTGGCGGGAAAAAAACAAAAAAAATGAACAAATTTGCAGATAGCTGGCAATTCCTTGATGAACTTTTATGAAAGCCTAATGTATGGATACGATTGAATACTACTTCAATATATATATAATGTCATCATGTCAATTGAAAGAAGCGCATTCATTATCAAGATATATTTTGGATAGCTTATAGCTAGCAATGTCCATATAATTCACTAGTATTAGTATGTACATTTGTAAATTGCAACCATTCATGATCTTACAACATTTATGTTATTTGAAATCTTCAAGTTTATTGGTAATAAGAATTAAAATACAAATGACCTAGCATGTTATATAGAGAGTTTAAATCATTTGTGAAGAAGAAAAAAAGAAGAAGATGATCTTCAACCATTATTGTATCGTGATAATGTCACGGACATAATCCAGACTCAGCCAAGCGCAGAAGTGACAATTATACCATTTAAAAATGAAACGCCTATGCAAATGGCCAGTTGTTAGAGGCTTGTCAGTAGCTAATAAGGGCTAAAATTAAAGGCCTATTTGATATTACTTGCTAAGGCCCTTTGATAATACTTAAATGATACAATAGAACTGTCAGCACAAAGTTTGGAAGCTTCTAATTAAGCACATTAAAAGGGTTTTAACTTTTAAGATTGCACATTAAAGAATTCATAAGAAGGTGTACTCGGTTTTTATAGTTAGATTCCTGAACCCATTTGAGCGCAAATGATTAGTGAACAGAATAACCCACCACAAAATAGAACTCGGCCCAAACAAGAACAGCTCTGTAATGTAAATTCTATACTACCATGGCCCATTACATGTTTCATGTGTAAGCCTTTTAATATATTGGGCCTAGGTTCTGAGACGTATATCATGAATCCTGATTCTAAATTATTGGGCTCAAGTTTCCTTCTAACAGTTACTGTCTCACTGACACAGCGAGCAATTGAGCATCAACCATGGACTGCGACAACGCGTCCGTATCTGCTGTTATTCTTGAGGATCACAGGACTCTAGGACTCTGTTATTCTCTGATCCGATCGTCAGATTTCCACGCTGATGAACGGACGGCTCAGATGGACTGCACGGGACCCGATTTATTATATATATTAACCGTTAGATAAAAAATAGACGGTCAGATCTGAGGATAACAGCAGATATGAATTCCTGCGACAACAACCATGTCTAAGCTCAAGTTTCAAACATTAACACAAAGTTAAGAAATTATAAATTTTTTGGTTGCCTAACTTTCAAAATGAGAGATGACTTATCTGAATAAATCTACTTATATTTGACAATTTGTTGTAATTATGTTGAGTAGTAGCTTTAGATGAATTATTTGAGTTCGTCCTTATTTATGTTATTCTCTAGATCTTTTTTTGAGGTAAATTATTCTCTAGATCTTACGCTGGTTGATTCCATGATTGAAATTCTGATCTATGTAAATGAACTTTTAGAGTTGTAATAGTGCACCTAGACTCCATTTACAACAAACACAGGGTCATATATATAATTAAGGAGCTTGCTATGATCGACAGAAACTTTGATAAGTAGCAAGTAGGAAGGTTTAAGCTTTCAAGCATTTCCAATATTTCATTTGTTTTCCTCCCATCAAAAACATAAAATTCAGTACATCATTTACTCAAGCAAATAATGGATCTGATTTCTGAACACCTTTAAATCAAATTTGTTAGAGAAACATAGCCTGTCAAATAATTTATATCATCAGGACTGAATAACTAACAGTTCAGGTTTTCATGCGAATGCGACCAACCAAAAGTTTACACCGTAATCACAAAAATCTGGTAATTTCTCCATTTTTTGTCCCTACTTTTATGATGGGGACCGGATTTTGTTTCAAATAATAGGATCAGTGCTGAAATTAAACAGGTCTATGATTTCAGGCTTTTCTGAAAAAACATTACAGAAATGTTTTTTTTTGTGAAAAAGTTCTGCTCTATATGCCTCATGTCAATTTGTTTTCAAAATTATACCAGTATAACTATACTTTTCTATAACAAAAAACAAAATTATAATTATGTTTCGAAATAATTACAAAAATACGTCTTCTAAAAAAAATTACCCTTCCTGCTCGGACATGTTTCTCCACCAAGCAAATTATTAATTATGGTATTTTATTGTTGCTCGCAGTGTGTAAGGTCTTTAATTTACTATTATTTATTATCATATGATCATTTCAAATCTCACTCCAACATTTGAATTGTTTTTGTCCTGTTAGCAGAACTAAAATGTAGAATATTGAAGGATTACGTGGCCTACTATATTTATAGCAGGATGCTTCGGTGATGTCAGCTCTGTTTATTGGAATACATCGATAAAGAAATGACAACACGCTAAATGACGAGAAGTTGCCTTGATTTCGTATCGTTTTCTTGATACAGAGGCTTGGAACAGTTCCAAACAAGTCCGCAAAATGGACTTGTGCAAGTATTTTAATTATTACTGCCATGAAAATTTAAACAGATTTGGAGGTTTGCTTTTGACTTTTGGGCATTGACATCTCTGTTTGCGAATTACCATGGGAAGATTGGGACAGTTACACCCGGACAAAACCTCACAAATTCCCAGTTTTTTATTTGTTATAGTTGTTAGCTTTCTAATATTACAAATCGTATGGATGGATGGGGTGAAATGTCATACAGATAATTATTTTTATGATTCTCAAATTGTATGGATGGTTGGGTGAAATGTTAATAGAAAAGCCGGAATATTTTGCAGGGTGGTACAGATATTTAGTGTTAAATAATATATTTCTGGGGTTTGTTCAACCAGATGAAAACTAGCATTAACTATTCTACCATATTTCTCAAACCAGAAAAAAAAAAATTTGAATTTATTTCCTAAAAAGAGAGCAGAAGTTTTTTAATCCTTTTCCTTGTCTTTTTTTTAGTTTGAAAGAAAAAGAGAAATTATATATGGGGAAACAGGAAACCAATGAGGTGCCTGCCGTGAAAGACTGGTAGAAATTTGCATAGACTAGACTCTAGAGGCACTTTGTACCTTGTGATGAACCGTTCATGGCGCCGTAGCGACCAAGCTATTACCATTATGTCGAATCTTGAGTTCTTGACAGTTGCCATTGATCACACTATTCTATGTGTACAGTGTACACAAGTGAAGTGCTTCCAAGTAGAAACGGACTAACCATGACGCGTTAAGGTCGTTACTAAGTACTAACTATTAAGCACCATTTTTGTCCGTTAAGAGGATAATTAGTGCAATTGATTTTTCGGTGGTAAGATTCCCAAGTTCCAATGTGAAATGTTAAATGATTAATCGGATTTTGGAGATTTAAGAGCTACTTGCTCAATTACTGTTCATCCGGAACATTCTTACAAATTACACGGTTACTAATAATTAGATGAGAGGGTGTGGCGTAAATGTCATTGAAAATTAAGATCATCGTCAAAATTATGTCATTTCTTTCGAGATGTACAGTGGGGAAGTTTCCAGAGAATAAGATCTTCTACCGCGCAATAAAATGAGATCTTTTATATCTAGATTCGTGCAATTTAAACAATAACAACAAAATTCTTTATCACAAAAAAGTTGAAGTATGTTAAAAATGAAGCCCATAAGATACCAAATATATATTATCAGCTAACAATTGAACAGAAATTTCTTCCGATCCTTTCACACATTTACTAGCTAGTAAATTCTCTGTCCTGTAACTACCTCTGAAAACAGGAAGCAATTCTTCTGCCGCGCAGCAGGAATGAGCGGTTTAGATTTTCTGCGTTGTAGGTTACGGATGGCCCAGATTTGATTCAGGAGTCTGATATTATAAATTTAACTCGCACGAATCTTGATGCAAATTAAAAGTTAAGATTTACAACGCAGCACATACAGTATTTTTTGATGCGCGGTAGAAGATCTCATTCCCCGTGTTATGTGTTCTCCATGCCAAATAATGGTGAATGCATGAGTGGGGGTGATTCAAGATCGTTTTTTTCCAGATGCGTGCAACAAATAAAATTTAAATTGTTACAACGGTACAACCTGAATAAAGAACATTGTTTTAATTTTTTTCAATCCACAATAATAATAAAAATGTATGTCTGAATGTGGATGAAAAATACATTCTATTGAAAGCATCTCAACTATTATAGTTTAAAAAAAAGTAGAACTTGGTTTGTATATAGATATGCATCTAGAAAAATAATGGTCATGCTAATATAGCTAGCTCATTGTCAATCTTTCTTAATTACTGATTACTTCCTACTGCACCTCGTTTCTGCTAATTCCATTCAAATTACATGCACCAAAATTTGCTAGACGAACATTACATTTGATTTCAAAATTCAAGCTATAAACCATTTCACATTGACATCTCAATTCCCACCATTTTCCATTAACATTTGATTTCACAAAACGTTGCTTCGGCTCCAAATTAATACCAATGAAAATTAGCAGACTGCGTATGTTGTACAGCCTAATAATTATTTACCTTCGCATAATTTGTTATGTTTACATTGACGAACACTACGAAAAGAAGTATATATAATCTACGTTATAACTAACAACAAGGAAAAAAGCCGACGGGGCGTCGGGGCGGGTGATCTCAGATCCTCTGTAGGTGGTGTCCTTCAAAACGGCGTGAGTGCTGATGGTGGTGACTTTTGACATTAGAGTAAACAATGGAGGTGAGGCCACCGAGGGGCGGCCGCATCTTGGCACGATAAACCATCTCATCGTAGGGCCTACGGTAAAAACGCAAGAAGGGGACGAAGGATTCCTTGTCCCTTTCGCATCTGCTGTTGTGACCTTCCTTCTTGAAAGAGAAGAGGTTTGCTGGAGATTGAAGGAATGATGGTTTTGGTGTCCTCGGCTGTTGCCGCGGCACCTGCATTGGTGTCCTGTGTAGTGGTGTCTGCTGCTTAACCGGAGTTGACCTGCAGTGAGAAAAATATTAGTCAAGAGTATTTCCTTGTCAATTTAGATTTGGTGTGTTGATATTGTCTTTGTGGGAAAATATTACATCAAAGAAAATAAATGTAGTATTATCTTTGGTCAATCTGAAACATCACATGCAATTTCAGAAATTTTCAACATATTCCATTTACTCTTAAAAGTATAACAATACCTGGCCCCAGGTGAAGCAAAGGAGTACGACCGGGCATTGAGCGGGGACGCACCAATGAGGGATGGACTCTCTGCAGGCACGACCGTACGAGACGAGTGGCCCAGCGGGGCAGTATTGGTAGACAAGTACCAGGGCTTCACTGAATTGAGGTGGGACACAGTGAAGGAGAAACGGGATGAGGCCGAACCCATCACCGGATGCTGTTTCCCCGGTCCCAACACAGGGGTAGCAGCAGCAGGCTCGAATCGAAGAGATGCAGTGCGTGGGTATGATGAGAAGCAGTCGCTGCCACCTTCAAGCGAATCTTCGTAGTCAAGTGAACTCACAACAGCAGTCGACGCAGCCAATTCTACAAAAGGACGCATGCCCTGGAGAAAACACGCAGACAGGCATATAATTTGCTCTCAAAAAATAGTGAACTGCATTAATTATCTGAACTAATCTTTGCAAATTGTTATAGTTGCAAGATGTGTCAGTAATTTAGTCTTTACCTCTTTGGCTCTTTGCCATGCTAGCATTTTTTACTATATTTAATGGTCATGGTTAATTTTCTTTTTCTTAACATAGATAATTTAATAATTCTGGCCATCTGGCATAATTCTATGTTTGTACCTTCCAAAGAACAGAGAACATGGAAGGGGGATCAATAACAAAAGCCTTGTGCAAGCGGCCAGGGTAATAATCTCCCACCATTTTTAAAGTTCCCATGAAAAAATTTAAGAAAGCTGACGCCGACCTGAAAAGGCCTATACATACAAAAGAAATACAAAAACAATTCAGCATTAATTATTAGTTAATATACTTATGCTCACTATAATAGCATAATCTACCTAGCAGCTAAGTAGCTAACTAACCATGGTTCATTGGTTCATTTAAAAAACCTGCTGACTTAACTTCACTACGGTTTGTTGAATTTGAAACACTTAGAGCGGGAATACCGGATAATGCAAAATGAGCACAAAAAAGAAACCCAACAAAGAAACTAAAAACAAGGTTTGGTTGGTTGACAGGATCACAGGACCAGAGAAAGAGAAAAAGAAGCAAGGATCCTGTGTTGGGGACCGTAAAAAGGGAAGAAGAAAAGGAGAGGATTGTCTGTGAATCTGCGATCACGCGAGGTGGGGTGGGGCCCATTTGTAAGAAGCACTAGAGCCTTAATTCAAGCACAGCTTTTTGGTGCGGTAAGCACTAAGCAGTGAGAGAACACCACGCCTCTGTTTGTTTTCTTTTCTTTGACAGTTTTTAAGTACCGGTCAACACTGAGAAAAAGTACTGGTGCATTTCCGACAGCATATTCTATTTTTTTTTATAGATATTTATGTTTAGGGTTTTATTCACCAAATTCTAAAAAATTACTAAAGAAGAGTAAATCCTAAAAAAGTAAACATCACCGGTATTAACCAGGGAATGCACAAGGCACAGTGCACAAATTCATAACTAGATTTTGAATAATTTTTGTATAATATTATATAATTGTTTTGTACTTGGCATGCGTCTGCTCGATTTACCATGGCAAGAATTTTTATGATTCTTACCTTAGGTGCTACTATCAAAGCCGGCCTATGAGAAAGCGTACACCAACAAAAGATGATTTTCATTTTTTTCAGGTAGTAATTATTGTTAGGAGCACTAAACTAAGAAAGGGATAAAATATGTATGTAATTATATGTACATACTTGCATCAAATAGTAGAACAAACTGATCTACAAATCTGGACATTGAAGAAACTGCAACCTCAAATGTAAACACAAGCAAGCGAACAAACCTGAACAAATAATAATGAAAAAAATATCAAAATTACTCATCAACAAGATAAACATAAAAATAATTACGAAATAAATCAGAAGGGATTGCTTCTTACAATTTCTGGGAGTGGAGTTTGGGATAGTCTTGCTTTATCCGAAAGACCTTCAAAGTAAAATTGTTAGTACAGTAAAGAGGAACAAACTGTTAGTACAGTAAAGAGAAAGACTGTGACTTGTTGAGAATCAAATTGTACCACAACAGGTCTTGCGTCATCGTCGTGACCTGCCACGTAAGCCAAACCTTCAGCTATTTCCCCAGAAAACTCGTCCGCAATTAAACTGTCTGTAATTACAAAAAAAAAAAATGTTTGATAAGTTCGTTTCTAATGATTACAAAAATAAGGTAAAAATAATAATAGCAAGAAAATGGAATGGAATGGAGTAATGAGTACTTTGAGATTAATAAGAAAAATAATATAAAATTACTACACTGTATATATCAAACTATAAAGTTTTTTTTTTATTTTATTACTTTAATTTGAATTAAAATTCAAACCAAGGTTTCAGGACTGAAAAGACTTGATTGAACATGGAGTCAGATGAACAGCGTAACAAGTGAAAGAAAACAAATGAAGGATTTGCTTGGAACTTGAAAGCGTTAATTGCCAAGTGAGATCATGTGATGAAACTAAGAGGAGTTATTAGAAAACCAATTTCAAAATCATACAAGAAAGAAACCAAGTGCAATAGACCCAAAAAAATGGAAAGGGGAGGAAATAAATCACCTATTCCAATATTTTCTCTCCAAGAAAGAACTAATCTAAGATGCTTGGCAGCCTTCTTCACATTATCACCTCTTGCTCTCAGAAACCTTTCTACACAGGCATCGTTGCAATACTTCTCCTGTATAATGGTAGGACAAGTTCAAAAAGAGAACCAAAACAAAACATTATTAAGAAAAATACATAGCAAGAGAAGGTGCATTCTTCATTGCTGATGCTTATATTATATATATATACCTGCTTCATGGTAAGTGGAGCTTGTTTCCTCAAGAGCTTGAGAACTGCCTCTATGCGCTCTCTATCTATTGAGTCTTTCTTGTCCATTTCCATTCCCATCTCTAGCTACTTAGCAGTTGATTTGATGGAGCAGAAGTAGAAACGAAGGTGGCAATACGAAATGAGGTTTTTTAAATTCTACTTTTTGACAGAGAGAGAAGGAGAGAGCAGGTTAAGGGTAAGGGAAAGTTCATGGTTTAAGGCTTCGCTTATTAATTTGTAAGTGAATGAGAACACGCTGAGAGGGTCTAAAACAGTAAAACGCAACAAGGTAGGTTGTAAATAGATATGGCACTGGTCGGAAGAAATGATTTTCTTACCTGTATTTATTTGAAAGAGTATGGCAACAATATTTTACAAAGCATGATCGAGTCTTATTTCGTATCTCAAATTTTAGACTACAGACGACCGATTCAAATCATACTACTTGAATTTCATATTAAAGTTTTATTAGAAATGAAATTTTACATTTTTTAAAATTTGTTTACAGACTTTTAAAGAGCTGAAAAATATTTCATATCCAATTGTCCAAAAAACATTAGATTAATCTATCTTTCATCCTCTTTAAAAATAGTAAATAAATTTTAAAAATTATTTATTTGAAGTGTATTCCAATTAAACTAAACTGTTGAATAACATAATTCTACAAATAGTATAACTTCATATGGATTTGTTTAGTTTGGTATGATTAAGTTGGTGTAAAGAAGGTTTAATTGTCGTAATAATATTATTTTTACTGAATTTGTTTACATGAGAAATGAAAAGGTTGACTTCACAGTCTTCACTCTATCAAGAAGAAGTACAATTTTGTTTACATTGCATAAATTTACTCGATCTCTTGTTTCTTTTTTTTTAATGCGATGAAGGTCAAAATTCATTAATTAGAAATATTGGATTTTAAAGTGTAAACCCACAACCCTCCCATATATTAAAAAAATTCATTAATTAGAAATTCCATCACGTTACATCCAATGATATTTTAAACCTTAACATATCGAAATATCATATCTAGACTTTCAATAGCTTAATGCATAAGCTATCAACTTCAATTCTAAAATTATTAATTAAAAGTGCATTCAATCGATTACAATCATGATGATTACTCCACTGATATTCAGTTATACTTGTAAAGTCTTGTATATATATAGGTCCCCTCTTTATTTTTTATTATTTTTTGACTGAGGTGATGAGGTCCCCTCTTTATTTTGAATCTGTGTGTATTTTGAC